>PVKN010001489.1:0-51414 GCA_004027915.1 Capromys pilorides
CAGGAATGACTTTCTGCAATCCATTGGATAATTCTTCTTCCATTTATTTATTTATTTATTTATTTATTTATTTATTTTTTGTACCAGGGATTGAACTCAGGACCCTGCACTTGCCAGGCAAGTGCTTATTCTACTGAACTATCTCCCTGGCCCCTCCATTTATTTATTTCTAATATGAGAATTTTATTTTAAGAGTTTTTAGGTACTTTATCATTTAAAATCATGACAGAATAGTCTCAGATCCTCATACTATTTGAGGTGTTGCCTTTTCAGTGGCAGGATTTTGGCTACCAATATAAGTTTTTACTTCTTCACACTGAAGCTAAAATGCTAGGTCTGGGTCTGCACTGTTGAACTTCCAAGTGCTGTTTATGTTGAAGTTATTCCTGGGAGTTGTCTCTTTCTCTAGGTCTCTGGTGCTGCACCTCCTAGACCAGGGAGTAGTTTTGCTCATTTTGGGTTTGATGAACAACTCATGCACCAGATTCGGAAATCTGAGTACACACAGCCCACCCCAATACAATGCCAGGTAAGCAAAAATAATGAAAGAAAAATGGAGTACAATGATATTCCATGATTATATTTAGTTGACAAAGAAGTCAAAGCAGAAGTTGCTAGCTAGCTAGAACATGTTTTTTGTACCTGATAAGTACATAGAGTTATGATATGAAGAAAATAACTTATTAGGCCTAAACCTTACATAAAAAAGATTTGTACAGGGAAAATTTAGCATTATCAGTAACTAGAGTTCTTTTGTCCATGACCTGAAATTTTTCATTTAATTGTAGCAGCTAACTGTTTTGTTGTTTGTATTTGTTTATTTAGACAGGGTCTGACTATGTAGTTCAGATTGGCCTTGAACTAATAGTGATCTGCCTTGGCCTCATAAGTGCTGGAGTTATAGGCATGCATCCACGTTACAGCCATATTAACCAAGTTTGGTTAATAGCTACTTTGATAATTTTATTTTTCATTTCTGTGTGTTAAGAAATAGAGTTATTTATATTCTGTAAATTGTAGCTAACAGCGTGAAGGTGGTGGTGATATTTGTCTTATAAATCAAGAATCTCATGGGAATGTCAGCTGTTTTCTCACTATTCCACAGACAGTATATATGGCCCAAGATATTTTCGTTCCATTGGAAGTAAATGTCATTAATAAGGGATTTATCTTCCCCAGAATTTCCTTTGGTTTATCTTCACAGCTCAATTTTGAGAGTGAATATACATTATTTTTCTCCAGGGTGTACCTGTGGCATTAAGTGGTAGAGACATGATTGGTATTGCTAAAACAGGCAGTGGAAAAACTGCAGCTTTTATCTGGCCCATGTTGATTCATATAATGGACCAGAAGGAATTGGAGCCAGGTGATGGACCAATTGCAGTGATTGTGTGTCCTACAAGAGAGCTTTGCCAGCAGGTATGTACTTTGTATAAATGGCTGTTTCTTCATGTGGACTATGAAGGGATTTTTTTTTCCTCAGGGAGATTGGTACAGGGGTCAAACTCAGGACCTTATGCTTGCCAGAAGGCACTTAACACTGTTGAGCTATCCCTGGCCCTGGGATTTTTATTTCTATATGTCATAAAGTGCACATAAAACTGTCTTTTAAATTTATATATGAGGGGCTGGGGAGATAGCTCCATGGCACAAGTGCCTGCCTGGCGAGTGCAAGGTTGTGAGTTTGAACTCCAGTCCTGCCAAAAAAATAAAAAATAAAAAATAAATAAATTTATATATGAATACACACACATGTTTATTTCTTCCCCCCCACCCCCCATACCAGGAATAGAACTCAGGACCTTGTACTTACTAGGCAGGTGCTTATGCCACTGAGCTATATATATTTCTGGCCCTAAAATTGACCATCTTGTGTGCCCTTGCCGCCACTCCCCCTTTTTTTTTTTTTTTTAAACTAAGAATTAGGTGCTAGTCACTTATACTATTAATGTCTCTTAGTTCATCAAAAGGAAAGGCTTGTGCTAACATTGATTGGAGAAATTATTATGACCATATCCTGTACCCTGAGAAACTACTTTAAAGATAATATATAACATATTAATTACTGTTATTTTCATTTTGTTATGAATTTTTTTTCAAAATAAAATTTTAAAAATCAGTAAACAAATAAACTAATGATTAAACCCAGGGCTTTTATGCTGAGCTACTTTCCAGTCCTGTTTTATTTTTGAGACAGAGGTGTGGATCTCGTTATGTTGCCTAGGCTGGGCTTGATCTTGTGATCCTCCTACCTCAGCCTTTTGTGCCATCACACAGTGGCACAAATGGCTCGATGTTGAGCAATTTTAAATGTACAATTAAATGCCATTAGTACATTTTTGTTGTGCCAACAGGGAACTTGGAAATATTATGTTATATATTTTCTGTGCTACACAAAACAGTTCTACTGTTCTAAGAAAAGTGTTATGGGAGTTGTTTCTATTATATGCTCCTAATTTCTGTAGCATGAATTAACTTTTTTTTATGTAAAGGTAATGACAGGATAAAGAAGAGAAGGGAAAAAATTGAATAAGGCAAGATATTTAGATAGCATTATCTGAATAAAGCATAAAAATGAGTTTCATCCTAACTTTAAAAAGGCTTTAACTTTTCTTTTTTTTCCTTTTGCACATGTTAGGTAAGCCCTCTACCTCTTCACTACATTTTCAATCCTCTTTTTAAATTTTGAGACAGGGTCTTGCTAGTTTGCCCAGGTTGTGCTTGAACTTAAGTTCTCTGTCTCCTGAGTAAGTGGGATTACAGTTAATGTGCCACCTTGCACACCTAATTTTCTGTAACACATTTCATTTTTCAGAACTCCATTTTGGGTTGTGGTAGAAGTATTTGATAGTGTCACAGTTTGTTAACACGTTATTAACTTTATAGATCCATGCAGAGTGTAAGCGGTTTGGGAAAGCGTATAATCTTCGCTCAGTGGCTGTGTACGGAGGAGGGAGCATGTGGGAGCAGGCCAAGGCCCTTCAGGAAGGGGCAGAGATTGTTGTGTGTACTCCAGTAAGTATGTCTTTTGAAAGTGGCTCTCGGCCTCCCTTGGTGTGGAAATCATAGTTGATTTTTGAAGAGAATTTCCCCTAAAATGTGGTAAGCCAGAGTTGAGACTATGCTGATGAATGGCAGCCTCTGGTTTTGTTTTAATTTTGATTGACAGTTCAGTATCCGATATATATGTTGAAAGCTGTGAGTTTCCGTTTCAGATAATTTTTCTTGTGTTCTCACAGAAAACAGATCATGGGTACCAAGAACATCATAGATGAGAAAAATACAGAATGGTCAGAACGATCTAAAATATTTTAAACTTTAAATCATCAGGTTTTAAATCAGGTCATTTCAGAATGCATTCCAGAGATAGTTCTGGCCTCCTAGCCACAGAATTTAAACCACTATTAATGTAAAGGAAGAATTAAGTTTTTCCAAATTTCTGTTCCTTGGTCCATGAAATACACAAAGCTCAAGGCTGTTGTACCATATCTGTTACTGTCCAAGACTGAAGAATTAGTACTTTTGCCAGGAGGGCAGCTTTGAAAGTTCCTGTTAAGTGCCTTCAATTATACTTACATTCATTTTGTGGATCTCATAGGGCCGACTGATTGATCATGTGAAGAAGAAAGCTACTAATCTTCAAAGAGTCTCTTACCTTGTGTTTGATGAAGCAGATCGAATGTTTGATATGGGATTTGGTATGCCTTGGATGCTAGGTTTTTTTATCCCTATCCTGTTCATACTACTTTTTCTATGTCTTTGTCAATATAATCAATGTTTTTCAGCAAAAGAGAAAGAAAAATATTTCCGGATAGGGCTAGACTAGAAATACAGCTGAGACATTATTTTTTGGAGCGTTATCAAGAAAAGCACGTTGGTCTTGATTGGGTTGAGGAAAAATTGAAAGTGTCTTTATATATAAAGAGAATGTTTTTCCCTTTTTTGGATTTCATTTATGTCAATGATATGTAAGTCAGGGTCTGTATTCTTGTGTATGTAAATGTTAAATGCAAAGTACTGTTAATTTCCTGTCCTTTACTTTCTCAACTTTGTGGACTTTTTTTTTGTAATTTAAATTTTTTTTTAACTTTATTTATTTGTGTTATGGCCGGCTCAGCCTGCCCTGAGGGTGGGGCTGGTGCAGCATGTGGTGCCAGGGATCAAAGGGCAGTCCCTGTGGTTGCCTAAACTTTCCTAGGCAGGTGCTTTAGACCGCTGAGCCATCTCGCCAACCCATTGTAGACTTTTAAATAACCATCTTTAGTAATTGAGGGAAAGCTTTTGGGAGTTTCATAATGAATGATATGTTTTAAGAGTTTTAAAGCTTCTTTGTTCTTACAACTTAAAAGGCTTTTACTTTAATGATTTTTTTTGTAGGCTTTCCAAACTGTAGTATAGGATTATAAAGTTAATTTTTCTGTTCTTCTAGAGTACCAGGTTCGATCCATAGCGAGTCATGTCCGTCCTGACAGACAGAGTACGTATGAAGCAGCTTTATTATAAAAGTCTATTTGCAATCAAAACACCTAGTTTTTAAAGCACTCATAGAGAAGCAAAAATGATTATGTGTAGACCTGAGAACCATGAAGTGGAAGATAATGACCATTTATATGACAGGACCTTCTAGGTCATAGAATATAATTATTTTATAGAACAGAAAATTAAGGCACAAAAATTAAAATATTTGCCCCCGTTTATGCAGTTTTACCAGTGGGTGAAAGCATTGCACAGTATATACATTTGCTGATTTGAGGTAAAAGAGTCTTTGCCTCAGCCATGCTAGCAATTAAAATAAGGAAAAGGTAATGAAATAATGAAAAAATTTTCTCTTTTTTTGGAACTGGAATCAAATTCAGGACCTCCCACTTGCCAAGCAAACACTGTGCTACTGAACTGTATCTCTGGCCTTCTCAGTTTTTTTTATTTTTTTTTAGTCTTTTTGAGACAGGGTCTCGCTATGCAGTTCAGGCTGGCCTTGAGCTCACTTTTGTAGCCCAGGCTGGTCTGGAACTCACATCTGTCCTCCTGCCTCAGCCTCCCAAGTGCTGGGGTTACAGGTGTGCACCACCATGCCTGGCTTCTCAATTTTTAAACAAAAAATATCTTCAATTTTTAAGCTTCAAAGTTCAGATGAACTTAAGTTGAAAAATTCTGAGTGTCAAGAAAACTTTGTGGATATTTAATTAAAGAATTCATGCTGTTTTCTTAATATAACTGATTTTGCCTTTTAGCTCTCTTATTCAGTGCAACTTTTCGGAAAAAGATTGAAAAATTGGCCAGAGACATCCTGATTGATCCTATTCGTGTGGTGCAGGGAGATATTGGAGAGGTAACCCAAAGCAGGGGATCCAGTGGATTATTTCTCATGTTATAGAGTTAATTCTTACTATTGAGATGAAAGAGTAAAAATATGAGATGATACAACATGTTTCAGATTTGTTTTAAAATACACAAGTTGGGTAAATGAAACAAGATTGGCAAAGTTGATAATTGTTAAAAGTCAATAATTGGTATATGGGAAATGATTATGTTCATTTCACTTTTTAAATTTAAAAATATTTCAAGTTTGTGTTTAAGCTTTTAAAGCAATAAATAGACGTGCGTAGAATTAGACTCCCAGTGAGTTAGGGTGGAACTGACATTTTAAATGAGTGTGGAAAAAGGCCTGCACGTGATGGGGTGAAGGACCTGGGAGAGTAAATTAAGGACTGATTTCTTGCCTGTATTCATACTTATTTAGAAAACTTCCCCCAAATTGGGAATTGAAATTCAAGTAAGAGTACTTGGAGAAGGGCTGGGGAGATAGCTCCGTGGCACAAGTGCCTGCCTGGCAAGTGCAAGATCTTGAGTTTGAACCCTAGTCCCGCCAAAAAAAAAAAAAAAAGAATACTTAGAGAATTCCTCAGGTTCTTTGCCATGTTTTGTTTTTGCATTTTTAGAGAATATTTTCTTTTTCTTTTAAACTTTTATTTATTTATTTGTGTTATGGCTGGCTCAACCTGCCCTGGTGGTGCCGGGATCGAACCATAGTCCCTGCCATTGCCTAAGCTTGCCTAAGCAGGCGCTTTAGACCTCTGAGCTATCTCACCGACCCTGAGAATATTTTTTAATAATATATGTATGCTTAATTGTACATGTCTATGGAGTATAGCATGACATTTCAATATATGTATATCATATGTGATGGGCAAGTTTTGGTCTATCGCTTCACTTTGTTTATTTGTTTGTTTGTTTGTTTGCTTGTTGTGTTTGTTTGTTTCTTTATTCATTTTTGTGGCTGGCTCAGCCTGCCCTGGTGGTGGCGCTGGCGCATGTGGTGCCAGGGATCGAACTGCAGTCCCCGCAGTTGCCTGAGCCCTCCTAAGCAGGCGCTTTAGACCACTGAACCATCTCGCCGGCCCCTTCACTTTTTTTTTTTTTTTATGTCTAAAGAGTCTATAGGGTCTCACTACACTGCTAGGACTCAGTGATCCTTCGTGTTGTTAGCCTCTGCAAGCACTGGGATTACAGGCATGTGCCACCATGCCCAGTCTTATTTGCTGTCTCAGCAAGCCCTGGGGCAGGCCAGGATAGAATCCCTGGCCCCTGTGTCTGCTTAAGCAGGCTCCTTAATCCACTGAGCTATCTGGCCTGCCCCATCACCTCACTCTTCATGTCTGTATTGAAAACATTAAAGTCCTTCATAGCTGTTTTTGAAATACATAGCTTGCACCCCCATCCACTCCAACCCCCACTAAAAAATATACTGAATATTAAACCCAGGGCATTGCACTAAGCTACACCCCTCAGCCCTTTTTTTATTTTGGGAGAGAGTCTTAAGTTGTGTAGATTGGTTTCAAACTTGTAATCCTCATACATCAGCCTCCCAGAGTACTGGTATAGGTGTGTTCCATCACACCTGGCTTATAACTAATTATTATTAGCCTTATTATTTCCCATGTTTATTATCAAGGAGAGTTTCTATGCAGTTAATGATTTTTCTTGGTGATTGTTCGTTTTTTGAGATAAGGTCTCACTAATGCAGGCTAGCCTTGAACTTGCTTTATGTGACCCTGGCTGGCCTTCCATTCACAATGATCCTCCTGCCTCAGCCTCCTGAGTGCTGGGATTGCAGGTGTGCACCACCACATCTGCCTTCAGTTATAGTTTTGGCATGATCTAGTTTTTATTTTTGAGTGCCTTCTATTTTCATAAATTTATGTTTAATACAGTTAGCAGGGGTTCTAAAAATAATTTTACTTAATTAGAAATAATCTGGGCATTTATAAAAGTATAACATTTATTTATACATATTTCAGAAAAAAATGACTTGTATAAATAACTTCCAATACTAAATTTATTGAGACTTGTAAATTCCAGCATACACATGGACATACACGTGGACAGAGACACATAAAGAATAAGTTTTTCCGGGGCCGGCGAGATGGTTCAGTGGTCTAAAGCGCCTGCTTAGGAGGGCTCAGGCAACTGCGGGGACTGCAGTTTGATCCCCGGCACCACATGCTGCGCCAGCGCCACCACCAGGGCAGGCTGAGCCAGCCACAAAATGAATAAATAAAGAAACAAACAAACACAACAAGCAAACAAATAAATAAAATTAAAAAAAAAAAGAATAAGTTTTTCCTAATATAAAAATATGTATGCACTTTTTGGGGAGTGTGTGTGTGTGTGTGTGTGTGTGTGTGTATGTGAGAGAGAGAGGGGCTAAGGTGATTTGAGGAAGAGAGGGGCTAAGGTGATTTGAGGAAAGAGGTTATTTTTGAGCTGTACTTGCTGAATAAAGGGCCAGGGACTATTCAAGTTTCTTCACTGTTAGGTGGAAAATAGAACACGTGGTTCTTCAGGTGCTCTTTAGCACTGTCAACAATCTCTTCTATGTTTTTCTTCCCAGGCAAATGAAGATGTGACCCAGATTGTGGAGATTCTCCATTCTGGGCCTAGTAAATGGAACTGGCTTACACGGCGTCTGGTGGAGTTCACCTCTTCAGGGAGTGTCCTCCTGTTTGTTACTAAAAAAGCCAATGCTGAAGAGCTAGCCAATAACCTGAAGCAGGAGGGCCATAATCTTGGACTACTCCATGGGGACATGGACCAGAGTGAGAGAAACAAAGTCATTTCAGACTTTAAGAAAAAGGACATTCCAGTCCTGGTGGCCACTGATGTTGCAGGTAGAATATAAATTACATAGTAGCTTTAGTCTGTGCTCTTAAGATTCTCTTACTCTGTAGTGTGTCCTGTAACATGTGAGCAGGCTAATTGAAATGCTGGCTTGTTAGCCCCAATTGTATGGGGCAGCATTTTGGCACATTGATCCTAACCTGGAGATCTGAATGCTTTATCACTCAGTGTTTCTCATTCTTTGATGAAAATGTCTCTGCGGCTAGAAGGGGGAGCTAGGGTTTGGCAGACCACCCATACTGTTTGTTTGTTATTTTGCGGTACCAGGGATTGAACTCAAAACCTTGCACTTGCCAGGCAAGCACTTACTCTACTGAGCTATCTCCCTAGTCCACACTGTGTTTGAATGTAGACGTATTTGCACTACCTTTATCTTATAATCACTATAAATAAGGTAAGTCATTAATTGAGCATACTTCACTGAAGACTGGAAAAGTTTGTGGGGTATGATTTTTGGCTTTATTCTGTGTAGTGTTTTTGGTTTTTTTGGTTTGTTTTTTAAGGTATTTCACTCCAGAGTCCAGGGTCACTTTCAGCTTATATAACCCAGGCTGGTCTGAAACTCTATAATCATTCTGCCCCAGCACTCCCAAGTACTGGGATTTACATATGTGTGCTGCAGTACTTGGCTTGTTCTTCTAGTTTTGTTTTATTGTATTTACTTTTAGTTAGTTAGCTAGTTAGCTTTTTCTTTTTTTTCTTTTTTTTTTGAGACAGAATTTTACTGTACAGTTCAAGTTGGCCTTGAACTCACTTGGTAGCCCCAGCCGGTCGACAACAATCATTATTTGTCAGCCTCCCAAGCATTGGGATTACAGGTATATGTCACCATACCCAGCTCTGCTGAATTTTAATAGCTACACTTAAAACTGGCATTTTGTTACAGAACAAAGAAAACCTCTCAGGCTTAAGACACATCTGAAGTTAAATATGGTGGCACATTTTTATAGTTCTGGTCATAAGGCCAGTGGTAATACATTTCATCCTATTTTATTTTATTTTATTTTACTGTTATTATTTTTTTAATGTATTTGATACACAACTTGGGCTTGTAGTGGTCCTTCCTTTTTTCAACCTCCCCAGAACTGGGATTATAAGCATGTGCTATACCATGCCCAGTTTCAGTGGCTGGCTCAACAGACCAGGGGGTGGGGCCAATGAGGTGTATGGTACCAGGAACCAAACCCTGTCCCTGTACTTGGCTAAGCAGGCACTTAGTCCGCTGAACTATCTCACTGGCCTGAGTTTAATTTTTAAAATACATTCCAGGTTCAAGAGAGAGGACCTGACTGAGTAGTGATGGCAAAAGATATATAGGTCCTTTACCGTAGATGGCCCAGGCCCAGCATCATAGAATCTATTACAGTGACACTGGATAACTTAAGTGCAGTTCACCAAATCTGTGTACTGAGATAAGGGAGATGTGCACTCTTAGAGCTCAAGTATTTCTAGTTACTTTGACCTTTTGACTAGATGAAGAATGAAAGAATTTGGTTGTTTCTAATTTAGCCCGTGGTCTGGACATTCCTTCAATTAAGACTGTCATTAATTATGATGTGGCACGAGACATTGATACTCATACACATAGGATTGGACGCACGGGAAGAGCTGGTGAGAAAGGTGTGGCCTATACCTTATTGACCCCCAAGGATAGCAATTTTGCTGGTGACCTTGTTCGGAACTTGGAAGGAGCCAACCAACATGTTTCCAAGGAACTCCTAGATCTTGCCATGCAGGTGAGAGACCGGGCATATTTTGGATTGCATGGGGTCATACAACTGCAGTTTTGGCAAGTAGAGGGGATAACACAAATTTGGTGAATGAGCAGAGGGGTTATGAGATTTAGGAATAGTTTCATTTCAAGAGCTGTCTTCGTGCTGTTCTGCACAGAAGTCTCTTCTTTTGTGGTGTTAAACATGTGCAATAAAGAACGCAGTTGTGTAGTGCTTCTTGAGTATTTGTTATGGACCAAGATTTTATACCTTTGACCACATACTGATTATCCTCTTCCCGGGTGTGACACAGTCCAACACTTGATTCTGTTACATCAAACCTTGAGTTATTATTTTATGTCCCCAAGTTACAAATGAGTTCAGAACAAAAGATGATAGTAGGCACTGTTCAGTGACTGGTTCATAGCCCAGTTGTACTGTGGGACTCCCCATATTTCTTATTCTAGGAATTAAGAACTATAGTAGAGAGGAAAATGTTTTGATGGAGAGAGCCATGCTAAACTAAAATTTTAAATAAAATGTTTTATCTTTGGCATTTTTTTACATCTCCTTTAGTCCCTCAGGTTCTCTATGCTCCGCAGTTTTCCTAAGTCTCTAAAGCACTTTAACAATAACATGTGATTATAACCTTCAACTCTCCAAGATGTTTGTTGTCTCGTCTTATTCTTCGTCTTCTTCGTCTTTGGCTTCGTCTTCATCTTCCTTCTTCCTTCTTCCTTTTGTCTTTTTTTTTTCTCTTTTTTTGAGATAGTCCCACTATGTAGGTCAGGCTGGCCTTAAACTCACTCCAGGCTAGTTGCAAACTTGTGGTAATCATGCCTCAGCCTCCCAAGTGCTGAGATTATGGGCACACACCATTATATCTGGCAAGATGTTCGCATTCTTAAAAAGTGAATAAATCTGGCAAGAATATTCTGCCAATAGTCAAGTTCATGAAAACTTTCAGGCTCTGTGGTAAAGAAAATTTTGTATTGTAGTTAACAATTATTCCTAGGAGTTTGTCCCAAGAGTCATTTCTAATAAGTCTGGCCTCACCTAGTTTTGGGGGGGCTTTTTTGTTGTTGTTCGTTTGCTTTAAGACAGATTTCATGGAATTTCTAAGTTGCCCAGGCTGAGTTTGAACTTGTGATCCCTCTTCCTTGGCTGTACAGGAAGAGCTGGTGAGAAAAGGGTGGCCTATACTTAACTAAACCCCTTATCGGCCTGTACCTTACTTAACCAAGCATAGTGCTGGTATTACAGGTGTGTGCTATCACCCCCAAGTACCACTCTGTTTTTGAAGCTTAGGGAGGCCTTAGCTAAGTTTGTAAGTCTCGTGACAAATTTGGTGTTAAACCACCAAAAAGGAACAGGTCTGTAGTTCCTGTCAACAGTTTCTTAGCTAAAGATGAAACAAAAAGTTCTTTCTATTCAGTTTCCTCTTTGACCTTGCCCTTTTGTTTTTCCTGGCTTAACCTTGAGTTATGTTCAATACAGAATGCCTGGTTTCGGAAATCCCGCTTCAAAGGAGGGAAGGGCAAAAAGCTGAACATTGGTGGAGGAGGCCTGGGCTATAGGGAGCGGCCTGGCCTAGGGTCTGAGAACACGGTGAGTACAGATGATAGTTCTCTTGGAATCAGTCCCATGTCTTAAATGATGATGAGGCTATTCTGATCTCCCTATGAAAGTGCCAGAAAGTTCAAAGCCCTGTTTAGCACTGAGCATGTCTTTAATCTGATTGGACTCAGTGTAGTGTTGGTTCATAATGAAACTTACTGTCAAAGAAACACTTATGTGTACTTGACTGACTAGGGCTTACTCAGGAAATTAGTTTAGATTCACCGTGGTACTAAAGTTATCATTCTTGCATGTTCAAAGGCATCCCCTACTTCAGACGTGGTTAGTCAGAAACTTTGGAAGTGGGACTCAGCAGTATGTGTATACAGTTCCTCCACTGTAGCCTATGGCCTGCTACTGGAGAAAACTTGCTGGAAAGTCACTGTACAAACTCTGGCTTATACTTTGTCACTGAACTCAGGAATGATTGCTACAGTCTGGGGAAATTGCATTAGAGACATGTGAAATGAAATTTTTCTTACAAGCCAAATAACTAAAGCACCATCTCACTGGCTTCTTAGTCATAAATGAGTATGTTGCTATGTTACCCAGACTATTCTGTAATTCATGGGCTCAAGTGAGCCTCCCTCAGCCTCCCAAGTGTAGCTGGGACTGTAGGTCTGTGCAACCAGGCCAAGCTTGTGTTTTTTAGTGGTGCTTTGTTTTGTTTTTGTACTGGAGATGGAACCCAGGAGTGCTCTACCACTAAGCTATATCTCCAGCCCTTTTTATCTTTGTTTTTGAGAACAGAATGTTGCTACATTGCCTAGACTGACCTTGAATTTATGATCCTCCTGACTGTTTCCTAACTAGCTAGGATTATAGGTGTTCGTCAGCATTCCTGGTACTTGTTTTTGTTTCTTGAGACAGAATTTCCTTGAGTTGTTCAGGCTGGTCTCAAACTCATGAGCTTAAGCAATCCTACTAGCTCAGTTTGTAAAGTAGCTAGGACTAACAGTGCCTATCTGCCTGCTTTCTGACATGTTATTTTCTGAGCCATGGAAGAAAGTTGCCAGTTTTCTGTAGTGTTACAGTTAGCTTTTGCATCTTCGACAAATATTCTTCCGTCACTACAGTAATTATGATGATGATGGTGGTGATAGCAAATAATTATTGAACATTTCATATGTGGCAGGCCCATTCCAAGTATTTAAAGCAGTTCATCTTCAATTCAGTGTAAGTATAGATAATAAACTTACGCACCTATAGTTTCATGCTGGTAAGTGTTAGAGGAGAGATTGAGATACATAGTAGTCTTAATACAAACGCTAAACATTTATTATGCTATACTCATTTAACATAATTTTTTCCTTAATTGAATATTTCCATAAATGATACATGCTAAACGTAGGGCATAATCTGATGGCATTTCTAGAAATAGAATTGTTGGGTGAAGGGCATATGTTTGTTTAAGTGCCTCTCATCACACACCATTTCCCACAAAGGGCAGCTTTCTGAAAATATCCAAATCCCATTATAGCTCTGACTGCAGAGTTTTTATTATAATGAGCTCCAGTCTTTGGTTGTTGCATTCCTATTTTGATGTCTTCATGGATATGTGTATTTTTTAGGATCGAGGAAATAATAACAATGTGATGAGTAACTATGAGGCCTACAAGCCCTCCACAGGAGCCATGGGAGATCGTCTGACAGCCATGAAAGCAGCTTTCCAGGTCTAAAATAAGTTTTTTTTTTTTAAAAAAAAGCTTTCAGTAGTAACTTCTGAACCTTGTTGGAGCTGTAGTCTTTCTGAGGTAGTAACTGGCCGTATAAACTTCATGCTAGGTAGATTTAGGGCCTTCTCTTTACTTGAATTTCACATACAGACATTGCTCATTTAACAGCTAACTTCCATTCCTATGAGTAGTAGTTAACTGGTCATTAAGTGAAGAATTGTATCTAATATGTATATTGTAATATTCGGAACAATGAAATGGTCAAAGGAAACTTCAACTTGATAACTTTGTTTCTGTTGGCTTAATTTTCACATGCTGTACTATATAATAATTAGCTAGGCATACTGCACAAATCTCTTTTGAAACCTGCTTTACACCTAGCTAGTTAACATCTCATTAACTGAGCTTTTATCTGTACCTAGGCTGATGCTTCCAGTTTGGTCCCACAATTTTTTATATATATCAATACAAAAACTCAAAAACCCTTTATAGGGGCCAGTGAGATGGCTCAGCAATCTAAAGTGCCTGATAGGCAAGCTTGGGCAGCCACAGGGATTGTAGTTCAATCCCTGGCACCATAGGCTGAGCCGGCCATTTAAAAAAAAAAAAAAAAAAAACCTGTATAGGAATTTTTAAATAATGTCATATATTGCATATATTATCACATTAGTGCCAATAGTCACACTTTTTATAATTAAATTCACTTCTAAACTAAAATATAATTGTAGTCACACTACAGTGACTAGATAGAAAATAAATAGCTTTGTCAGGTTAGGCTTTGTTTTTTGTTGTGCTGGGGATCAACTTAATGGCAAGTGCCCTACCCCCATTGAGCTGCAATCACAGCCCATTACAGTCAGACTCTAAAAAGTGTTTTCACAAATTTTTAAATTTTTGAATTGTAAATAACAGATTGTAGACCATAAATGTGTTGAACTGCTCTATACATAGATTTTTTTAGTCTGCCAGGCAATAAATTTTAGTACATCTAAAGGCCCGTCTCTGTAAAAATTTTTATTTTGCTTTGTAGCATAACTAAAGGAGCATCAGAATGGTTCTATATAAGTCATGGTGAAAAGATAACAGACCTAGTTTCTATATTCTTTATACAATAGCCTAGCTTATGTATACATACTCAGGTTTCTTAAACTTACTATTGTACTACTCTTGTTTCTTTCTCTTTCAGTCACAGTACAAGAGTCATTTTGTTGCAGCCAGTTTAAGTAATCAGAAGGCTGGAAGCTCTGCTGCTGGGCCAAGTGGATGGACAAGTGCAGGAAGCTTGAATTCTGTTCCAACTAATTCAGCACAGCAGGGCCATAACAGTCCTGACAACCCTCTTGCCGGTTCTGCCAAGAGCATCCCAGGCTTTGGCAGTGCTGGAAATATCAGCAGTGCTCCCGTGACCTACCCTTCTGTTGGCACACAAGGAGCCAACAGCACAGCTTCAGGGAATAACAGCCGTGAAGGGACTGGGGGTGGCAATGGGAAAAGAGAGAGATACACTGAGAACCGGGGTAGTAGCCGTCACAGTCATGGAGAAAGTGGCATTCGGCACAGCGATAGCCCACGTCATGGAGATGGTGGTCGCCATGGAGATGGATACCGGTTCCCAGAAAGCAGCAGTAGCCGTCATACTGATGGCCATCGGCATGGGGAGAACAGGCACGGAGGAAGTGCAGGCCGGCACGGGGAGAGCCGGAGTGCAAATGATGGTCGGAATGGAGAGAGCAGGAAAGAAGGTTGTAATCGTGAAAGCAAGATGGACCCCAAGGTGGACAGCAAGATGGATAAGATGGACAGTAAAACAGATAAGACAGCTGATGGTTTTGCTGTCCCAGAGCCACCTAAACGCAAAAAAAGTCGATGGGACAGTTAGAGGGAATGTGTTACAGTGTGAAATCAGTTCTTTAGTTTTATTTTTAGAGAGATTTTGGTAACTAGGTGTCTCAGGGCTGGGTTGGGGTCCAGGATGTAAGGACCCCCTGCCCTTAGCAGAGAGCTTGGAGCACAGACATTATGCCTTCCTATGAATGATTGTTCAGATGCCTTCTTGGGAAGCTGCTTTGGTCCCAGCAAACAGTGAGCTGGGAAGCTTCTGTTGGCACGGGGTGAGTTGTCATGAGGGTAAGTGGAAGACACTTGGAAAAGGCCTTATAAGGCACAGAACTCACTCTAGGTTTGTAAGTAGCTTATATTTTTTACTAAACTGTCACCTTATAAACATCTGAGTAAACTACTTTTTCTTAGCGCTCTGGCCTAGCAGTCCCATTTTAGGAGTTGAGTTTTGCAAACCCAAATTATTGAGCTCTTGGGGTTATTTGCAAAGCAGTTTGGTGCTTCAAGACATTTGCAGGGAAAGGAGATCCCCTATTTTAAACAAGAGTCAATGCTCAGGTTCTCTAGATTGTATCCAACCCTGAGAGGTGCAAAAGGCAACTTTCCAAACCTAGCTTTTAAGAGGCTCCATAATTGAAGGGAAATGGTTCTAGAAGGTTCCAGGATTGCTTCAGGCCTGAGGTATTGGCTAAATTCAAAATTAAAACCAACAGCTTTTAAAGTGTCTTTATTTTGCATTTTTTTTGTAACTTGCCCCAGTAGAAGTCGTCTGCTGAAATGATTTTGATGCCTTTTGTTTTGTTTATAAAAAGGAAAAGATACGCAAACTTCAAATTTTGTGACTTTGTGAAGGTTTCTTTAAGATGTGCATTCCTCTGCTTGCTCTCTAGTAAACGTTTTACTACTGGGACCTGCAGGTTGTCTGTCGTTTCTACCATAAAATAGTTGGTACACACTATGATTTGGAACAGTGCAGCACAGTAATGTTTTTATTCAACCAATAATGTAGGACAAGGGTGATGCAAGATGCCCCCATCCTATCCCTAATAGGTTACAAAAAACCATGCTAAGTTTTCCCTTAAGATTTAAAAAAAGATTTGACTATTGACTCCAGTACTCCATGTTCTTCACAAAATGGTAACGAAGCTCCTTGGTGCTTTCTGGAAAGAGCCTCTAGGCAGGAAAGAGTCCTCCCCACACAGGACCACTCCTTGGCATATTAGATATTTGTAACCAGCAAGGGCCAGACTAGTACAAGGAAGCTGGCACATGTTAAGCCTCATTTCCGTTTGTGTTTCCTCTTCTGCTCCTTACGTTGCTGTGCTCTCTGATCCTTCTTCATTCTAGAATCCACCACCTTGAAATGACCTCTGACTCCAGCTGGCCGCCGCACTTTTCGACCCACACCTTTTTTGGCTACAACATAGGTGACCTGGCGTTTTTCCTTGCCCAGCCCCGCCTTCTTGTAGAGACTGTAAAAAGAAAGAAAGGTTCAAGTCCCACTTCCTGCTCTTCTTTTCAACCCTTTTGTATCTTTCCCTGATTACCTTCTCAGCTGTGCCACTTTCTCTCGTTCTGAGATATCCACTGTGTTCACCACAGCTTCTGCCTTCTTCTTGGTCTGTTCCAGCTTCTTCAGCATCTAGAAGGGGACTTCAGTCAGGTGACTACTTCACCTCTGCCACACCCACACCTAATCTCAGATAATCCCCACGTACCCTTCGTTTCTTTCTGGCCTTGGCCTCGGCCACTTTCTTGATGGGTCGTGCATTGATTTCCTTCCAGCGTTTGCGGTAGTGCTCTACTTCCTTCTTGTCAAGAGGCAACTGCCGTATTCGATGCTGCTTCTCCTCCTGCACAAACCAGTCTGGAAGCTCCCCCTCATCTTCATTAAATGCGTACCTGGGCAGAGAGGACAGGAGGCCAACAACATCATTCCAGGTTTTTGAAAAGCCAGTCAGCCACTGAAACACATCTTGACCACTTCTTGTGATTTTTCTAGTTCCCTTACCGGTTGAAGGAGTTATCTATGAGGTCTCTCTTGGCCTTTTTGGAGGAGGCAATAATGGCACCTAAAGCAAGGCCTTCAGGATCCAAAATGTGATGTTTCACTGAGGAAAGGACAAAGGTCAGACCACATTCTCAACACTGAAGCCCCATCCTCTCCACACAGGCAGAGCTTTCACCTGGATCCTCAATAGGCACAACCTCAAATCCGTCATCAGATGTAGGTCCGCGGCTCCGCTTCTTACCACGGGATGGTGCCCTGTGGAAGAAGGCAGACTATAAACAGACATGCCACCCTGTCGCATCACACTCCAGCTCACTGCTTCCTGTCACTCAGGACAGTTAAAACAGTGCCCAGTATTCTTTTTTTTGCGGTACTGGGGATATCCCCAGTATTCTTAAAGCTATGTACAGCCAACCTTGGCAACCCCAATTTGAAGACATGACTCAGATCACTGCTTCCTCTTTCCCTTCCCACTCACCTCTCCTCATCCTCACTGCTACTGCTCTCACTGTCTGAGCTATTTCTTCCTTCCACTCCAGGATCAATGGCAACTCCTACCCCGGAGGACACCTTGTCCTCATCCAGGGCCTCATTCTGGTACTGGGGAAACTTTCTCTCATTCTTCAAACTGGAAGGTGACGATGGTTCTGGTGGCTCCTGCCCCTTCTGACGGCTCTTGTACAACAGCTGGGCCTGACTGATTTCCAGGGCCTCATCAGCAGCATCCTCAATCCAACTGAATCCATCCTGTTATGAGAGAACTTTCAGCTACCACCTCCTAGGGAATGCCAGGCTCCCAACAACCTTGCCCTGATTTTGTACCTTTGAGAACCACAAGTTGGCCTGTTCTTCTTGCAACACTGTTTTTTCTTCCAGTGATACCAACAATGGATTCTCTTCTTCCTCCTCCTCTTCATTATCTTCTAGTTGAGCAAATCGCACACTGAAGATACCAGCAAATTTAATAAAGGCTCTGACCAAATGCCCACAGGACGCGCCTACCCATTTCTAACAACATATCCACTGACTATTTCAGGAACTGAACTAAACAGAGGGGCATTCCTTTACCTCTTCTGCTCCTTCATTCCCTGATGTCCTCGGACTCCTGCCAACTCTTCTGGATCGAGGTCACTGTCCAAAGATGAACCAGTGTCATCCTCCTCATCCGACACATAGATGTCATCCCTTGGCAGATCCGACAGAAGTCTGTCTGCAGCATTCATGTCCCCTTGTGTTACTTCCTCTAACAACTGGAGTTTAAGAGAAACGTAATTGACAACTTAGTAAGAATACTTGCAGTGTTCATTTCCTGAGCAACATGAAGAAATACACAGGCAGTTAAGAGACTGGCCTATCTAAACATCCCATTCTAGGGCTGGAGAGATAGCTTGGTGGTCTAAGACCCAGGTTCGATCCCTAGTACCACATGCCCTGCTGGCCACCAAAACCGGGTGTGCATAATGGTGCACACCTCTAATCCCAGTACTGGGGAGGCTCAGATAGAAGGAGCACTATGGGTCTGACCTGCGTAGCAGTACCCTGTACCTATCGAATGAATGAATACGCGAATGTATGTACGTATGTATGTATGTCTCATTCTAGACAGCACTGTCCTGTCCTGCTCCCTGGTTTAAAAATCACGTTTAGAGCTCAAGATGAAGTTAGCTCTGTGACAGGAGGCTTGCCTCCTTTCAAGAAACCCTGGCTCCAATTGTGAGTGCCAGTACCACAACAAGAAAAAAAAATCATTTTGAAATGACACCACTGGGGCTGGGGAAATAGCTCCATGGCACAAGTGCCTGCCTGGCAAGTGCAAGGTTGTGAGTTCAAACCCTGGTCCCGCCAAGAAGAAAAAAAAAAATACCATTACTTTAGAATTTTGATCCCACTAAGAAAAGCAACCCAGACAACATATATCTGATAGAACAGCTTCACTTCAATTAAGCGTCAAAATCTATTTTTCTTAAATAAATGATTATCTTGGGGTGGCAAGATCATTCAGTGGTCTAAAGCATCTGCTTAGGAAAGCTTAGGCAACTGCAGGGACCGCGGTTTGATCCTGGGCACCACATGCTGCGCCAGCCCCACCCCCAGGGCAGGCAGAGCTGGCCATAATAATAATAAAGAAAACAAAAACAAAAACATGATCTCTTAAATTTGGCAAGCTTGTAATTGATTTACTAAATAAAAAGAAATTCAAAAAAATAAACGATTATCTTTAGTAGTCACAAAAACCCTAGTAGAAAGTTGCAAACGGCTAAGTGGTGGCCTAAGCAGTGCGGCTGAGTCTGAAGGCTGAGTCTGTGTATTCAGTGACTGCTACATTGCCTTTCCTGTGTGCCAAACATGACCTGACTGTGACAATTCCACACAAGAGCTACAAAAATTCATTTTGCTTGTGACAGTATTTTCATCGGGAAAAGTATGCTCTTTAGTAGTTGGCAGCAGACCACTCACCTAATTCCAAGTACTTATTTGCTCTCAGTAAACTGAAGACTGATGCCCTCCACTGAGGTTCTCTTTTCACCTGATAATCCAGCTACCCTGGCTGCATTTACCATAATCTCAGCTCTTGGACCTGATGTTCTAGTTCTACAATAATCTGTACCACAATCACAGATCTTCCTGATTTCCTCATTTCAGGCGTTTCTTTTTGTCCTTGAGTCACAAGGCTCTACTTCTTCCCATCTCCCCCTCCTGTTTCCTCAAGCTGTATCCCCAGCCCCATCTCACCTGGTGACCTCGGATGGTACGTAGGGAGAACATGCCTGTCTCCCCCTCATCTGCAATGGACACCCCAGGCAGATCCATCTTCAGTTCTATGCGTTCCCGTTGCTTCCTCTGTTCTCGAAGCAGCTTCTTCTTCTTCCTAAAGAAATGGGTTGACAGAATTTAAAAACCTACCCTGCCCCTGAGATTCCTTATCTGTGCCTTTCGTTCTTTTCTCCCAACTTCATACATGGAAGAACTATGCATGGGGGTTCCCCCACTCCTTCCCAGCTTCCCTAACCTCTTTAATTCTGCCACCTCCTGGGCCTTCATCTCTGCCAGGGTCTGGTTCAGTTGCTCCTCCTCCTCTTCCTCCTTTGAAGGCTGCCTCGTGGTCTCAGCAGTACACTCTTCCTCTTCATCACCTTCTTCCTCTCCTGAGCTGAGACTAAAAAAAGTCCAAGATGTTTTGTTTTCAAAAGACTTCTTCCAACACAAAGTTACACCTACCTTTGGTAGTTTTCTTCTCACCTGATATCCAGTGCTTTTGCTTGCTCTTTCAGCTTCTTAGCCATATAGCGCCGAAGTTTTGTTCTCCAGTTCAATAGGGACCTGCCCCAAAAATACTGATTGCACCATCTCCTATCTCTTTTTCCTTCTGTTTTAAATCTATACTTATTTTTATTATTGTTGTTTTAAGACAGGGTCTTGCTACATAGCCCAGGCTGGCCTCGATGATCTTCCTGTCTTGGCCTCCCAAGTGGTAGGACTACAGGCATGCATTAGCTCACCTGGCTATTCTATACTTCTGACTTCAGACTCCAGCCATAGAAATCCTAAGGTTCAGGCCCCACCCTAAACCCCTTGAACAGGAACATATTTATCTCAGAGACCCAGTATCATGATCTTTGTTGAAAGGCTTTTCCTTCCTTCAGAGCTGGCCTCATTCATCCATCCCACTACATACCTAAGTTCCTTGCGCCCCAGAACTTTGATGTCCTGACAGCATGCCCGTATGTCCTCAGTGGTAGCTGGATGTTGTGCCAACTCTTCATCATCAATTGAGATCTATTGGAGGGGAAAAACAGTCAAGATTTTTAGGCTCAGTTTCTGGATCTCGCTTATTTTCTTCCCCCAAGTCTGGAAACTCACCTCACTGGCCTTGGAGAGGAAGTCAACAGGATTGGCAGCCCGTATGAAGTCAGTGACTGAGGTACGGTGATACAGAGTCAGGTCACCCTCAGCATAGCCTTCAGCCTTAGGAAGGGAACAATGGTTGGGCAGTCCCTTCTGAAATTTCTGAAGGACCCACAAGGCCCAACGTCCCCAAAAGTACCTTTGGCTTCTTCTTGGTTACCAACTCAGTCACTGTCTTAGCCTGAACTTCAACTTCCTTGAAGGCAAACTTGGGATCAAAGAATTTGCTATCAACCTTGTCAGGAGCCAAGAATCCTAAAATGATAAGACATATCTTTAAAAGTGGTTTGGTAATTAGAAGGCCAACCAAACAGAAGGAAATCATGCCCACCCTGGCAGACTACAAAAATTTCTGCAGATTCATGGCGAGAAGCTTGGGGCTTGGTGGCCTGGACACGGCGGAACAGCTGCTGAAAGATCCATAGCAGGGGCTGATAATCACGGGAACGGAAAACCTTCGTGATGAAGCAGCCACCACGCGTCAAAAAGTCACAAGCCAAACGCAGAGCCATCAGTGTCAAGTGGGCTGTGGGATGAAGACAGCCGGTTAGAACCTCTATGAGCTGAGGGCAGGCCATACCCACCTCCACCCTCATCAGCTCCACCTCTGCCCACCTTGTGAGTAGGCATCATGGACCCAGCTAGCCCCGACATTGGGGGCCCCGTCATTGAGCACAACATCCACTTTCCAAGTCTTTAGCTCCTTTCGCAGGGCCTAAAGAGGAGAGTGATTATGGCAACGGAAAACGTAAGAATGAGCAAAGAAGGACTCCCAAGCCCAGCTCACTGTCCATCCAATCATCTGTTGAGTGCCCACCACAAACCAAATATTGTATTAGGTACTAAAAATAGAATAGGAAACAAAACTAATACATTTCCATCTTCCTGGAGCTTTGGGGCTAACAGTCCACTGAAAACGATTATTTAGTCCCTGACTAAAAGAGGCTAGAGTGGACATCAGGAATGCCCTGCGCCCTATACAGATGTCATGCAGGTAGTGCTCAAAGCACAGTAAAAATTGCACTTAGAAAATTTGGCAGGTGTCAGGAAAAGAGAGGCATTCCTATTACCTGCCTACAGCGTTCTGTAGTGATATCCTCCTGAAGAGTGACCACATTGGGGAGAGGCTTGATTGGTACCAGATCCACTCCTGGAAGAAAAGAGGTCAGGGTACTAAAGCAGCAGGGAAAGAAATGCAGGACAATTAGAACCTTGTCCCTGCAGCACTTCCATGAGAGCCACCAGTTACTCACCCACAATAAGACTGGACACGGGCATAAACTTGGCAGCCACCTGCAGCCTATGAAAGGAACAGAGACTAAAACGCTTGGAACTGTCCATCTTCTTCCCCTCGCAATGTGATCTTTCACCCTTGATGTCAAGAGAGTCTGGCCAAGTGTAGCGGCCAAAAAGGCTTCATACTCATACGTACACTTGCCGTCAAGACACGAAAGAGCCCACCCAAGATTCAGAACAGACTTCTGCTCTGAAATAGAGATAAATCTGGGGCTAGCATTACTACACTGGATTGGAAGAAGGAGACCCAAAATCCGACCCTCCCCGAAGAACACAGTTCTAATCCACGGAGGACCATGGAATTGCCACTTAGGAGCAACTGAGCCAAGTGTTACACACCAGCCTCCCGGCGCAGCACACAAATCCAGTAAGGCTCGAGCTTTCTGCAGGAACTGAAAGCGGCGATTGAGCTGAATCAGCTTGAAAGCAGAGCGGGAACGATAACCTGGGAGGTGCAGGGTAGCAACAAAATAATGACGTCCGCGGAACGCAATTGTAGCAGGACTTCTCCAGCCTTACACCCCACTACCCCTTCTGCGGAAACAGAGCCCCTCATGTGGAAAGGCGCAGGCCACCAAGATCGTTCTCACGCTCGCCACAGCGCGAAACCTGACTCACCAGTCTCTTTTGCCAAATGATAAAACTTGTCCCGCCGGCTCTTGCCAACTTTGCCCTTCTTTCCCATGTTGGAATGGGGGAATGGCACTCAACCTGTGGAGAAGGTAGAAACTGAGGTTTCTTCCTAACCACTGGACTCTCCCTCCGTTAGCAACTTTCCACAGCAATTATACTCCAGCCGTCGACTTGGCGGCGTTTCCACTACAGAGGAGCACATGTGGGAAACTTCCGCTTCCGCTCGCGCCCCTTCCGTCCTTGGCTCCCAAGTTTTTCTCCATCTTGAATGTGGCCGTAAATATATTGTTCCAAACCTTACAAATTGAAAAATGTGATTAGGGCGGTTCCAATATTTAAACACTGGGTTTCTAGGAAGCAACGATTAAGAAATCTAGCTTCTCATTTCTTCGCCAAACTCCTAATTCCGAGAATCCGCCCCTCCCATCATCGCTGCCATACTTACTATATTCGCGACACGCCCCGCCCATTGACCCATTGACCCGGAACTCTTTTCTGAGTCTTCCGGATGACGCCCCGCCTTCTGCGCCTGCGTACTGAGGTGACTCAGATGCCGGCGATCTCTATTGAAGAGGAAATATGGCGCTTGACGGGCCAGAGCAGGTAGGGCGGCTGTGGCAACGGCAGACTAGCGGAGACCGGTGCGATGCGAGACAGGTCACACCCGAGATAGAGAGCGGGCCAGGACAAGAGGGTCGGGTGGGTCGGGCGTGTAAGTGGACTAATCCAGACTGGGCCTTGCCTTGAAATTGGATTTGCTGTGTCAGCGCCGCCCGCGGTGAGTCGGGGCAGAGCCTTAGGAGCGGGTGAGTGACCGTTTATCCTTCTGGCTCGGTCTGTGGGAGTAACACCTCGGCTCTGGATGGCACTTGTCAGATTGCCAGGGGCTCCCGCATACGTGGTCCCTCGCTCTCCTAGGGAGGTAGCTGGTGTTTGTATGTTTTTAAATTTCGATCATGGGAAAATGGAGCTTGCAAAGGCAAGGCATGAAGGATTAGAACCCAGTCGTTCACCATCCGAAGCCCCAGCTATACCACGCAGAGCTGCCTGATGTTGAGCCTTACGGTGAAATGCCCTCGAAGCGGGTTTACTCCTTGGGCCTTCAGCCTCTTGTTTAATAACTACACTATGTCTTCAGATGGAGCTGGAAGAATGCAAGGCAGGCAGCGGACTCCGCCAGTATTATTTGTCCAAGATTGAAGAACTCCAGGTGAGGACTAGCTCTAGAGCTACCTAGGAGGGGATGAGGACTGGTGGAAATTTTCTGCAAATTCCATTGGTAGTGCAATGAAGGAAACTATTTTCCTATTTTATGCTTGTTTGCGTCTGGTTTTTGAGGCAGAGGTCTTGCTGTGCAGACCAGTGTGGCCTTGAACTCACCATTGTCACCCAGGCTGGCTTCTGCCTGCCACACCACGCCATCCAATATTCCTGTTTTGTTAGTAAAGCATATCTGTAACAAGTAGCTGGTGGATGGCCCAGCCTGTAATACCAGCACTTGAGTGAGGCAGGAGGATCACCATGACGGGGAAGCCATCCCCAGACTGCTATGTAGTGGGTTCAAAACCAGCCAGAACTACTTAGTGAAGAAGAAAAAAAGGCAAAACAAAAAAACAACTCTTCTTGTCCTTCAGTCACATCCCTTTAAGGGCAGTAATACTCATATTTTGTTACTAAGTTTCCAAGAGTTAGATTGTAATGAGAAAGATCACCAGTCCAGGACTTCCACCTTGGGCGAGAAGTATCAGTGGAGGGCTTCTGTAGAGGGGAGATTCTAGGCTCAGGAGATGAGATTTATCAGGAAGAGGCTGGGGCTTCGTGAAATGCAACCTGGGGAGGGGCAGTTGAATGTGGACAATGTTGGTGTCATGCAGACTGAATGGAAGGAACTGGGCATCTCTGTGTGTGAGTCTAAACAGCTAAGCCAGAGAAATAACAGTAATATAATGTGTAAAGAGAAATTGAGCTGCTAGTACTCTTGTAGTTACTATATTTTATTTACACTTATTATTATAATACTGGAGATCAAACCCAGGGCTGTACGTGTGCTAGGCAAGTACTCTGCCACTTAGCTGTATCCTTAGTGCTTTACTTCATTTTTATTAACAGCTGCTGGCTAGAACTTGGATTTCCCAGCCAAAGATCTTTTCACTATGGCCTGGTGCTTCATAAGAAAGTTAGTGTGTATATCCCAGCACTAGGGAAGCTGAACCAGGAGAATCACAGGTTCAAGTCCCACTTGGACAACTTAGTGAGACTGCCTCAGAAAATGGAAAGGTTTAGGGAATGCTGTGCAGTGCTAAAGCCCTAAATTCAGTCCCCAAAACAAACAAACAAAACGGACGGCTACTTGTCACAGCTACCCCAGGCTCTAAAGAGATTCTTAAGCTGTTGGAATCCTGCTGGAGAATCTGAACATGGAGGCACCAACTCCCTGCAGCGAAGACCTGTCTCCTGTTTGTTGACTTTGTGTAACACAGTTTGTTTCTTGCTATCCACAGCTGATTGTGAATGATAAGAGCCAAAACCTTCGGAGGCTACAGGCACAGAGGAATGAGCTAAATGCAAAAGGTGAGAGGGATAAGAAGGGAAGCCGCATGTGGACAGTTTGAAGTCTGGGCATTCCTAGTCTCTGCCCTGCAGCCTCACAGCAATGTTTCCTCCTAGTACAAGGCAATGCTTCACACCATCATTATGTGGTTGTGTCCCATATACAACTCTTACCTAGAGTTCTATTGTACATGTTTTTGTTTTCAAGAAAGAAAGTGCCAAAGAAGGATAAAAAGCAAGGGAGAATAAGGGAAGGAAAGGGAGGTGAAAAGTGAGATAGTATAGATGTGATAGAGGGAGAGACAGACAGAGGTGGAGATGGAAGGGGAGGAGAGACCTGGGTGCCTGGTGGCCCAGAGCCCTGGACAGGGTCAGATCCTGCCAACACAGGAGGGGGCTAGGCAGAGCTATCTGGCCTGTTTGCTGCCACTCTAGGTGGTCTTAGGTTGCCCACCTCCTCAGGTGTCAAGAGACAAACACCACCCCCTCCCCAATCCCCTGGTCATACTCAGATTGAACCTAAGTTCAATCTGAGCTACTTCCCTAGCCCCTTTTTTGTTTTGAGATGGAGTTAGTAGAAAGGCTGGACTGGAACCTGTGGTCCTCTGGCCTTAGCCTCCAGAGTGCTGGGGTTACAGTGTGTGCTGGCTATTGTCCCCAGCTCAAAGACCCTTTTGATGAGTCACAGGTTCCACAGAACTTGTGTGTGCCTAGAATTCCTTTGTGACTCCCTTTGGGATTGTGTGTGTGTGTGTGTGTGTGTGTGTGTGTGTGTAACTTCAAAATGGAACTGTACTTAGTTTATGCTTGTTGAATTAAATCCCCAGGGAGGGGACACCAAAGGAGCAACTAGGTGACCACTGTGTCTATTTGCCATCTAGTTCGCCTGTTGCGGGAAGAGCTACAGCTGCTGCAGGAACAGGGCTCCTATGTAGGTGAAGTAGTTCGGGCCATGGATAAGAAGAAAGTGTTGGTCAAGGTAAAAAGGCAACATGACCCAGGGACCAATCTGTCACCCAGTGCTTCCCATCCTGTATTTAGCCTTGCAGGCAGGGAGTTCTGTTGTTCTAGAATCCCAATCCCATGGATCTGCCTTCAGTGGAGTGGTGATTTAAGAAAGATCATGAGCCCATGTTTCTCCAGGTGCACCCCGAGGGCAAGTTCGTGGTAGATGTGGACAAGAACATCGACATCAATGATGTGAGTGGAGCAGGTAAGTTGGGGTGGGGTCTGCATCTCGTGTCCTGCTTCCTAAAACTCACGACCTGCATCCAGGTAACCCCCAATTGCCGAGTGGCCCTAAGAAACGACAGCTACACTCTGCACAAGATCCTCCCCAACAAGGTGGACCCTCTGGTGTCACTCATGATGGTGGAAAAGGTGCCTGACTCGACCTATGAGATGATCGGTGGATTGGACAAGCAGATCAAGGAGATCAAAGAAGTGATCGAGCTGCCTGTGAAGCACCCTGAACTCTTTGAAGCCCTGGGCATTGCACAGCCCAAGGTGGGGACTGGGTTTCTGGGAGGAGCTATACAAGCCACCCACACTCCTGCCCAGGCAAATCGCAGGCTGGGGCAGGGGTGGGCTGCAGTCTGCCTGGGCTGCCTTTCTGCTTAATAGCACCAGCTGGTAGAGAGCAGGTTCATGGTATTAAAAGTGATTTAGGTAAAAGCTCTAGAAGGGAGCATCCGTACCCTATAGCAGAGGATCAGACGCACAAGTAGCAGTTTTGGCAGCGACATGAAGCCGGCTTTCTGCCTATTTTCTCTAGGGGGTGCTGCTGTACGGACCCCCAGGCACTGGGAAGACACTGCTGGCCCGCGCTGTGGCTCATCACACAGACTGCACCTTCATTCGCGTCTCCGGCTCAGAGTTGGTACAGAAGTTCATTGGGGAAGGTACTGTAGTTAGGAATGTGAGAGCTGAGTGGAAGGCTGGAGAGGAGAGCTCACTAGCGTCTAACGCCAGCTGGGTCTCTGCACAGGGGCAAGGATGGTGCGGGAGCTGTTTGTCATGGCCCGGGAACACGCGCCCTCCATCATCTTCATGGATGAAATAGACTCCATTGGCTCCTCCCGGCTGGAGGGGGGCTCTGGAGGGGACAGTGAGGTGCAGCGCACAATGCTGGAGCTGCTCAACCAGCTAGATGGCTTTGAAGCCACCAAGAACATCAAGGTGAAGTGGAAGCCTGGGGCAGGTCACTGGGCGGCAATTGCAAGCCAAGAGCTTTGCTGATTCTGCTCCTTTCTCTGTTCAGGTTATCATGGCTACCAACAGGATTGATATCCTGGATTCTGCACTGCTTCGCCCAGGGCGCATTGACAGAAAAATTGAGTTCCCACCCCCCAACGAGGAGGTCTGTAACGGGCAGGGTGCCTGGAGCAGCTCTAGCTGTGGGGACAGGGTGTGGGACCAAGGGCTTTCTTTGCATTTCTAGGCCCGGCTGGACATTTTGAAAATCCATTCCCGGAAAATGAACCTGACTCGTGGGATCAACCTGAGAAAAATAGCTGAGCTGATGCCAGGAGCATCAGGAGCGGAGGTTAAGGTACCAGAATCTCGGAAAACACAGGAGTGGCCGGAAGCTCAGGGCTCAAGGGGCATCTCAAGGTTGAGGGGTCAGCAGTGTCTCAGCATCCTTTCCCTGCACAGGGTGTATGCACAGAGGCTGGCATGTATGCACTGCGGGAACGACGGGTCCATGTCACCCAGGAAGACTTTGAGATGGCAGTAGCCAAGGTACAAGCCCCACCATTCTCCTTTGGTGGTGGTGGTGGCTTGGGAACAGAGGGTAAGGCTTGTGTTCACAACTCGGGCTCACGCATGTGTGCTCTGTCTCTCTCTAGGTCATGCAAAAGGACAGTGAGAAAAACATGTCCATCAAAAAATTGTGGAAGTGAGATGTTCATTTGCGGGTATCCTTCAAATAAAGATCTGTGCAACAAGCCCTCTGGGACTCTAATCTGTTAAGGGTGGCCACACTGTGCAATGACCAGGTCTAGACACCACCAATAAACAAAAGAATTTATTTGGAAATTTCCGAACCTGCCAGAAGTGGCATTTGCCAAGCCCTAAGCTCACCAAGTTCCAAAGGGCAGAACAGTCCTCCCAGCCTCCATCACCTCACCCTGCCTTCTGCCACATGCACCCCACCTCATGTATGCCCCTCCCTTTTGAGGTTCCACCCCACCCTGGAGGGATCCCCAGGAGATGATGGCAGCCGTAGCCGCTTGCATAGATTAAGAAAATAAGGAAGCACCAAATAGGGCTCCCTGAAAAACCCCAACCTACCCCTGTACAAAAAAGTAGCTCCCACATAGAAAAACCTGCTCCCCACATAGTGCAAATACCCAAAGGAAAGAAACCAGCAGCAGGGCTGGGCTTGTAGGAATGGCAAAGAACTTTGGTTTAGAAAGGCTAAGAAGAGTCTAGGCTGGGCCTCCTCTTCCATGCCCAGCTCCCCAGACTCAGCTCTGACACTGGCCCTGGGAGGAAAGCCTGTAAACATGCAAACCCAGCAGCCTTTGGTTCCTAAAAATGCCAAAGCACGGCCTCCAGCAGTCCTATTTGAGCCTGCCTGCAGGGGCAAAGGCGGCATCTGAGAATCCAATTAAAGTCAATGCAGAAAAGTAATAAGGCTTTGGGACCAAGCAACATGGAATCCTATCACTACATTTATGAAGTTAAATCTGGGGGTAGAGGGTGCCAGCAGACACCCCTCACCCTGTCCTGCGTGTCTGCGGCACGAACCAGGACCCAAAGGGCAGTCCCCCACCAGGCTCTAGGACACACAGAAGAGATCCCTGAGCAGTTAGGTCAGGCGAATTCCCAGCACCTGTTCCAGTTCCTGCCTGCGCTGCTGCACCTGGAGAAGAAAGAGCACGGCTCAGGTTTCTTGCTGGTCACAACAAAAGGAGACCACAGTGGGCAGAGCCTCACCTTGGCAAAAATATGCCTCCCCACTGCCTCCTGGGCCCAGGGCTGGTGGTAGAAAGCAGCTCGGCGCTCCTCCTCGGGATTCCCGATCACATCGGTAATGATCTGCAGGGCCAGGAGGAGAGCCATGGCGTGACCCCCACCCTCGAGCCAATCCGCCCTTGGAACTGGAAAAACAGTGTAGAAATGGCCCACAGCTTTCGAGTCCCCTGAGGAGAGAGGGCTGACCTTGAGGTCTCGGCGCTGGGAACGGAGCCATTCCTGGATGAAGTCCTGGGGGTCGGTGCTAAAGCTGAGCATGAAGTCCCTCTGAGTCTTCAACTGGTTGATGGATTCAATGGTCTCATGGATCTGAGGAAGAGGGGTCACGTGTTGGACCAGCCTTCCCTGGGTCCGTTTCGTGCACTACAGTAAAGTGCCACAGCAGCCCACCATCGCCCTGGGCCCCAGGGCCAGGTGTGAAGGCAAGGGCCTACCTTGACGTCAAGAGAGGCAATCTCCTGCTGGTTGGTGGTAGATGCTAGGAAATTGCTCATCTGGGCCTTCAGCGGGTCATCCACCTCCACGTCAATGTCGTAACAGGCTGTCTTCTTTTGGTCATTAGGGTCCACACTGTATACACATAGGAAAGGATGTAGAAGCACACGCCCAGCAAGAAGCCCACCTGCAGCTTCTGCCTGGCTGCAGACCAAGCCCAGAGTGCATCTGCCTTCAAAGCCTCTTCCTTTCCTTACCTAATAACATGATTGATGACAATGGGGTCTGGGTGCTGCAGCAGTCCAGCCAGTTTCATAGGGATCTCAGAGAAACGGAGCCGCCCACAGCTGAAGATCTGGAAAGAGCAGCAAAAGCTGGGGAAGCCTGGCACGTGGAGCGAACGGGACACCCCGGGGACAGGAAAGGCAACAGGCAAGACACCACCACTACCCCACTGAGCTCTACAGGAGCAGACGAGGCAGGAGAACTGGACAGACCGGAAGTCACCTGGGGCAAGTCGGCGCACCTGGCGGAAGTAACGGTTGCAGTTGATATACTCGCGCTCATGGCCGTCCTGCAGCTGGTTGTGTTTGATGTAAAGCCACAGGGCTTGCATGATGGCAGCCCGCGTCTGCGTGTGCACCCCGAGTAACCTCGCTAGTCGGGGATCCAGCTTATACTGAGGAGGCTGAGTGTAGAGAACCAGCAGAAAGGTTCTTGAGCAAAACTAGAGGATGGGGCAGGAACAGGAAGGCCCCTGCCCGTGCCAGTTCTGTGGCCCCAACGTGACCTGGGGCGTCTGTCACCTGGTGATCCAACATGAGCAGGAGGGTGCACTTGACATTGAGGTCTCCTGGCCGCTTCACCTGGAAGCCATCTGTCTCCTGAGTGGTGGGCATCCGGTGCCACTGCAGGAAGGGAGGGTGAGGCGCTCATCACCGAGTGGGCAGGCCGGGGGCCTGGGGCCATCACTGCACCCGGGGCTCGGCACAGTGGCTTCAGGGTCTCCCAAGGCCAAGGGCCACTCACCTCCACCAAGTGATTGTCAGGCCCGTACAGCTCCTTGTCCAGCTCAATGACAAGGCTCTTGAAGAATGAAGAAAACTTTCTCTTCTGTTTGCTCGGCTGTGAATGGAAGGCAGCATGAGCTAGGGCTTCTGCACTCTCAACCACTACCCCAGACAGGAGCATTCTCCAGCCCTGGAGCTTGGGACAACGAGGCACCTTGAACCCTGACCGTGATCCGTGGGATTTCTTTACCACCCACTCACCCTGCCCCTACATTAGGGATTCTGAAGGGGCAGACTCCACAAAGAGGCTGGGGCAGAAGAAAAGCTCTTGCTGCGCCCCCACTGCCAGCCAGCGATGACTTCAAGGCACTTGACTGCCATGGGCAGGAAAGCTGTGGTAACTAATGTTCGGCCTGGCGCTAAGCTGTGTGTAGCTCTGTGGTGGGGTACTAGCCTAGCATTCGTGAGGCCAGGTGGATCCCTAGCACAGCCAATAAATAAACAGCTGGAGCCATGCCCACTCCCTAGGGCAGGACTTCTCGGGAGTGCCTTTGTCTGGCCCCAGTCTTAACCCAACTGGCCACTTCCCCTCCAGACACCCCCTCCCCAACTCACATCATCCAGCAGTTTGCCCTCCACTCGGAGTTCCCAGGAAGCCACCTTGTCCCCTGCTGGGGTTCCTCCAGGGGTCCCTGCAGTTCCTGCACTGTCACCTTCTGCCTTGCTGGGACTGAACGTATTAGAAATGTAGATTCGAAGCTTTCGCTTTTGCTAAAGAAAATCAAGTAGAGGTGGAATACTGTGAAAATCACTACCCAATCTTCCCACGTGAACTCATTCAACGATCGGTTACTAGGCTGGGTGTGGTGGCGCACACCTGCAATCCCAGCACTTGGGAGGTTGAGGCAGGAGGATCAGTGTGAGTTTGAGACCAGCCTGGGCTACAAAAGTGAGCTCCAGGCCAGCCTGAGCTACAAAGTGAGACCTTGTCTCAAAAAGACAAAAAAATAAAGTAAAAATAAAAAATCAGTTACTGACTGCTAAGGCCCAAGCACTTTGTTAAGTACTGGGATTTGGAATAATCCTAGTAACTCAATTTTATGATGAAAAGAGGCATACAAGTGACAGTGTCAAAACAATAACACAGGTACATGAAGGGCACTGTCAAGCAAATCCAAGGAGGTTGGGGATGGGGTATGGCAAGGATTTCCCTAGTAAGCGTGAGATCCCAGGTTCTAGTTGCACTTCTTTGGAAGGGCAGGGTCAGTGAGGGGCCCCCCAGTTTATATTTTAAATGCAACCCAAGCATCACTGATGGTCCCCAAAATATTGTAGTCTCCTGGAAAGTCTTCACTTTTCAGGAGACTTTCAGATTATTATTTTAAAAAGAACAGAGAAATGAGAACACTCCCTTAAACTCAATCACTTTTTTTTTTTTTTTTTTTGCGGCACCAGGGATTGAACTCAGGACTCTGCACTTGCCAGGAAAGTGCTTATTCTACTGAGCTATCTCCCTGGCCCCAGAGAACACTCCCTTAAAGACAAGAGAAAGGAATCTCTTGTCTGGCAGTTTCCAAACTTTTGACAGTGATCCACAAGATTTATTTACCATCCACTCACCCTATCCTTGTACTAGAGATTAAAGTCAGGGCCTTTGCACTGAGTTATACTCCTCAGCCCTTTTTTATTTTTTTCAAATAAGGGCTCGAGAAGTCACTAAACTGTCCAAGCTGGCACTGAACTTTCAATCCTCCTGCCTCAAGCCTCCCACAGTCCTGGGATTATAGGCAGATACCACCACACTTGGCTAAGAGTTATACTTAATCCTCTCCCAGGATCCTCATACATACATGTATGCATCTGAAACAATAATTTCATAAAATAGCATCACTACAATAGTAGGTACTTCATTACTGTAAGATATTTTCATATTTCTATTTCATATTCATTTAAAAAATGCTGGCCCAATCACAATCCCTGACTTGAAATTATACACACTTACTATGGCAGGGCTGGGTAGATATCTCGGTGGTCTAAGTGCCTGCCTGACAAGCGCAAGGACCCAAGTTTGATCCCCATACTGCATGCTGTAGTACTGCATCAGTGGTCTGGAGGCCAATGAAACCAGGCGTGGTGGCATACCCCTGTAATCCCAGTGCTGGGGAGGCCATGACAAGAGGATCACCAACCAGGATGGTGGCATACCCCTGTAATCCCAGCGCTGGGGAGGCCACGACAAGAGGATCACTACGAGTCTCAACTGCATAGCAAGACCCTGTAACAAATAAATTTTTTTAAAAAAATGTTTCTAAAAACTATGATAAAAACAGCAAAAAGAAACAAAAAAATCAATGAAACAAAAAAATTTCCAGACACACTTAGCCACCTTATTTTTGACAAAGGAGCCAAACACCTTCACTAGAACATAGCCTCTTTAATAAACGGTGCTGGAAAAACTGACTTTCCACATGCTGAAGATTCAAACTACATCTCCATCTCTCACTATGCAGTAAACTAAAGTCAAAATGAATCAAAGATCTAAATACTAAAACAAAACACTGATCTGCTGAAAAACATACTAGGTAGAATTCTTGAAGACATTGGTATAGGCCAAGACTTTATTAACAAAACTCTAATTGCATAGGAACTAGCATAAAAACATCAACTGGGATCTCATTAAAAGGATTTTGTACGGTAAAAAGAAAACAATAACACGCAGAAATAACTTATACAGTGGGAAAAAAAAATTGCCAGCTGTTCCCAAAAATCTACTAGCTATATATAAAGAACTCAGGAAAAAAAAAAAAAAAATGAGACCTCTCAAATTTATTTTTTTAATATTTATTCATTCATTCATTCATTCATTTTATTATGGCTGGCTCAGCCTGCCCTGGGGGTGAGGCTGGCATAGCATGTGGTGCTGGGAATCAAACCATGGTCTCTGCGGTTGCCTAAGCTTGCCTAAGCAGGTGCGTTAGACTGCTGAGCCATCTCACTGGCCCCAGACCCCTCAAATTTGAAGACTCAAACCAAACCTGAAATGAATATAGATACTTCTCAGATGAAGATGGAGAAACAACAAATAATATATGAAAAAAATGTTCGATGTCACTGTCATTTGAGAGATGTAAATTAAAACAATAGTGAGATTTCATCTCACCTCAGCAAGCGGCTATCCACTAATAACAAATGTCGGTGGGGCTGCAAGGAAACACCATTCTCCACTGCTGGTGGATGTGCAGACTGGTGCGGGCACTGGACACCAGTGTGGAACGTTCTCAACAAACTAGGCCTTATAGGCCCTATGTGACCCAGCTATTCCCCTTTTTGCTATCTTCCCAAGATTGAAAGCATCTTTTCACAACAATATACACACACCCATGTGGACAGCAGCAGTTTATAATAGTTAAATCTTAGAAACAGCCCAAACACCCATCAACCAGTGAATGGACAAAGAGGATGTGGTGGTTTTGTTTGTTTGTTTGTTTTTTTATACAATGAAGTACTACTCTGCCACAGAGAAAGATAAACTTGAGACATTTCTAGCTAAATGGATGCCCTTGAGACCATACTCTTAAGTGAAATAAATTGGACAAACATTTAAATACCACGACGTTTCTTTGGTGTGAGAGACTAATAAAAGTGTACATAAGGACCAAAATGTGTAACAGATACTGGGAAATGGAAATGTTCAGATTAAAAGAACAAGGGAGAGGAGAGAAGGAACAAGAGGAGGAAAAAATGGAAACCAAGGCTTTGTAAATAATGAGGGAAAGGGGGGCTGAAGGTAGGGGAAGAGAGTAGGAAAAAAGCAAGATATATTGTATAGGTACAAGGGGCCAGGGAGACAGCTCTGTGGCACAAGTGCCCTCCCTGGCAAGTGCAAGGTCATGAGTTTGAACCCCAGTCCCACCCAAAAAAAAAAAAAAAAGAGAGCGAGAGAATATTGTATAGGTACAAATTTCTAATGATGAATATTATTATTATGTATACCTAAAATGTACCAATGAAATTTTAAAACAAAAACACTGGCCTTGGGCCAGCAAGATAGCTCAGCAGTCTAAAGCACTTGCTTAGGCAAGGTTAGGCAACTGCAGGGACCACAGCTCGATCCCTGGCATCACATGCTGTGCCAGCACCACCCCCAGGGCAGGCTGAACCAGCCATAACATAAATAAAGTTTAAAAAAAAAATACACTGGCCCAAACACATGAAATCGAGTTCATGCTCCAGTGGGCTGTGGCCTCCATGTGAAAAGCCCACTCTAGCCCAATGCAGACCCTCAGCAAAGCCAGCTAGGGCAGCAGGATGAGCAGGCCTGTGGTCCAGACTGCACGTACCGTCAGGGGCTTCTTGATGGCCTCCTGGATTTCCATCCGCTTGCGGGCAATGGTCTGGTCCAGCTTCCGCTCAAACGCCAAGAGATCCATGTATGCCTGAGACTCTGGGACAAGCTCCCGGATCTGCACAAGACAAGAAACTCCAGTTTGCTGCATGCAGCCCTGCTCCCTGCCTTCTGGCCCAGGGCCACCTCCCCCTGGCCAGCCAGACACTGAACGGGCCTCCTTTCCACACACTCACTCGCTGAGGTAGAACCTTATCAGCCATCTTCCTCCTTTTTAGCCTGCAGGGGACAGAAACCATTTTAGACATCAGTGGTCCAGAGGACACAGACCCCTTCCCAGTCCCCTGCAGCCAGCCTCGCACAGAGCCAAGCCTCCTCCACTATCAAAACTTGTAGGCTAGAAAGAAACGTTTCCAGCTGAGCTGGGCTAGGCAGAGTGGGATTAAGGGTGTCTCACCCCCGGCGCTGGGCAGGCATCGGTGGCTGGGGCTGGGGCACAAGCAGGCGTTTCCGGAACGGGTCCATCATGGTGGGTGGCATACCAGGTCGCATTGGAACAGCCGTGCCAAATGGGGAGCCCGTGGGGGGTCCCACCTGCAAGCCAGCCATGGGCATCCGGTTCCCTGATGACATGCCAGGCCGCTGGGGAAAGTGGACCAGTGGGGGTGCACAGGTCAGTGGCATGACCCTGCAGGGCCCACCGCCCAGGCCCTCCATTGCGCTCCTTAGCCAGGCCCAGGCCTAGGCCCAGGCCCAGGACTGGCAGAGCTCAGGAGGGCCCTGCTGGAGCCTAAGAACAAAGGGGAGCAGCTCCTGAACACAGAGTGTAACCCACACTGGTCCCGCCCCTGCAACCGCCCTGGCAGCAGTGCCAGTATTGAGGCTCCCGGGGCCCGGGAGTGGGAGGATTGCCCTGCCTGCTGAGGCAGGGAAGGGCCCACGGGGTGCTTCGGGGCTGCTGCTGCGTGCCAGTCCACACGCTGTCCCTCACTTCATGGGCCCGGCAGCTGTGAGGCCTTCAGATGGTTGAACCTCGCAATTGCTCCTCCTCACCCCGTCTCCAGGAGAGGCACAGTACCAGGGAGGCCAGGGCCAGCCTCGTGCCGTGACTGAGAGTCCAGCAAGCCCCTTACTTGAGGCAGCAGTGCCCCAGATAAGCAACCGAATCACGGCTGAGCCACATGCCAAGTGGTGGGGGTGGCACTAGGCAGAGCTCAGACCATCTGGGCACCACATGGCCCCTATCTGCAATCAGAACCGGGGCCTCTCTGATCTCCCTGCTGCTGCGCCCCTACCCCTGTGCCAGAAGACCCCAAAGAGAAGCTGGCTCCTGGGTCCCCTGTGGGCCAGTGACTGGGCACTGCCTCGAGCTTCGGCTGATAGCAACTGGCTGCCCACCGCTGCTGGACATTCCAAGCTGGAAAACGAAGATAAAACTATCATGAGATGCAAGTGGTACCGGGGCACAGTGGCACTGGGCACAGTCAGCAGCCGCAGCAACCTGGGTAACAGAAATAAATTTCTTTTTTTTAAGTGTTTTTCTAAAGGACTTCTGAGCCAAGACCCGGGTCCCCAACATTCTTGCGCAGCCCATTTGGGAGGAACCGCTACACCCCAGCCCCCTTCCCATCGATGGCTGCTGTCTGCAAGGCCTGTTTGGCAGCTCTGCTTCGCACACACTGTCCCTGGCAGTTTCACAGGGCTGGCCCCAGGGCCAGAATTATGCAACCAGAGCAAGCAGCCAACTAAACCAAGCTGGGTGGGGACCTGCACCAAATCAAAGGACCCTCTCCCACCCCAGCCTCCAGGAGACCGGGCCTCTCCACCTCTGCATCATTTCCTGCCAGGGGTCAGATTCACCACCAGGTGCAGAGACTGTGGGAAACACGACCCAGAGGAGTGAGAAAGGGGACAAAGAGAGTAGGCAAGCATCTGGAGAATGAGCTGTTAAAAGCTGAGGAGCTTTGGGGCCCCGGGAGTCCTGCCACAAGTCTCTCCCCATCAGGAAAAGATTCATCAAGGCTGCTGAAAGGCAACAGACAGCCAGTTTTTCCGCCTTAATGAGCCTTGGCCAAGTTTATAAGGGGGGGGGGGGTTCTGTGTGGTCCAAGCTGTAAGCCTGGAACAGACATCCCAGACTTAAGTGTTTCCCAGGGCCTGAGACAAAGGCAATAACTGCAGAGTGTAAACTAGGGCCCAAGGAGCTACTCACAAAACCTGCAGCACCACCCAACCACCAGGGCAGGTGCTCAAGCAACAGGAAATCCCAAGAGCAGCACAGGCCCCACCCCGCTGCTGTCTGCTTCATTTTCCCAGCTCTGAGCTCCTAGTTCACAGGCAGGGCCCCAAGGGAAGGCTGCTTACAGTTCATCAAGTGGGGCTAAACATAGCCAAGCTCTACACCTGGGCTTTAAAGCACCAGTAACTCCTCCTCCTTAAAAAAAAAAAAAAAAAGTAAAAAGAAATGGGGGAAAAAAATCCAAAGCCCTGAACTCTCAGCCTTCTCCTGCCTGCTGCATTGCTAGGTAAGCCTGGCTTAAAGCTTAGAAACCCAGCAAGTGCAGCCGCAGCCACAGCTGCAGTCTCCCTGCTCAGCATGGCCCTGTCGCTCTCTCTCAGGACAGCAGGCCTAGGCTGGGCTTGCTGCTGCTGTGCAGAAGTGTGGAATCGAGGATTCAGGTGAGCATGCCCTGCCCCTCCCCAAAGCCTGTGGCCCTCATGTTCCTGGTAGCTGGGCCTAAAGGCCTCACCTGGAGACCATCTCCGCTCTCCCCCATGCATGGCAAATATTTTGAAATCTTGAGTGAACACAGCAATCTATGTGTTCTTGTTCATTTTGCCCTGTTCTTGTTGCTCTTCCGTGAGCTCCTCAGTTGCCTGTGATCCAACAGCTAAAGCCACCCTCTGCAGGGAGATGGGCCATCACTTCACTTTTTTCATACAGTTCAAGTCCCTGGGTCCCCTACTTGTCCAGCTTGGGACCTCAAATCCTTGCTCTTCCCACTCAGCTCATGAGCCCTAACAGACCACCCCCCCCCCTTCCCCAGACCACAAGTCTCTGCTGGAAGTCATACAACTGGATTGGGAAGGGCAGACAGAATGGCTCTCCACCTCAAGCCAAGTGAGCTAGGCCTTCCCATCTCCCTCTCCTGCCCCTCTCTCTAGAGAGATGGAGAGAAGCTGGAGGGATGGGAAGCCAGCTGGAGGGATGGGAAGCCATCTGCTTCCCTAGGACTCTGGCCAACCAGCCAGCCTTGCCACAGGCCCAAGGCATCTGCCCCCCAAAACTGTGGACTCCGTCCCTGAAGGGGGTTTCCCAAGGGCACACTTCCTATGGGTATCATGCCAAGGAAACTGCAGTCTTTTGCAGGTTCCAGGTCCCCTTCCTCCCCAGGCCAAAAAGGCCAAGAGGAATCTCTTCAGCCAGGGACTGAAATAACTATAACTGGTGCAAGGACCTGCACCGACATCTGGGGCCAAGATCCCTAAGGAAGAGTACATGATGGGAAAGACGGACCCCAGCTGGAGCCCTAACACCAGGGCTGTCTCTTCTCAGACTCAGACCCTTTTTCTTTGCAGGAAGGAGAGGAATGAGGAGGGAAAATCAGTATCAGTCAGTAGCCCCAAGTAAGCATCTGCTTAGAAAGCAGGGTTCAAGGGCTCTGGCAGGATACGTATATTCCATGAGGATCCATTTCTGGAACTTCTACCTGGACCCACCAGGAGAGAGAACAGAGGAAACAAACATACCGTGGGACGTTACCAGGAAGCCCAGCCCAAGGGCTCAGGCACATGGGCTGGCATATGGCACTGTCAGAACCTGGAAGCTATTCAGAAGCGGAAGGAGGGTTGGGAGAAGGACAGTCACAATTGCCAAGCATTCTGGGGACAAACTCAAAGGGTACACTGGAGGACGAGGAGCACCACCACACAGTCGGGCTGCGGGCTGCGCTCCTCACACAATAACCACAAGGATCAGTCTCAACCTCTCAAAGGCCTTTGAGGCTGCAACTTGAGACGCTCTCTTCTTTGAAGCCTGAGGGGTCAAAACAATGCTCTTTGAAGAGAACCCTGCAAATGTGGGCTCCGCAGCCCCGGAACTGGAAGGTTCCCGGTGGAACCTTTCTGTTCCGTTCTGCTCCTCCACACTCAACACCTGGGTACGGACACCAGACAGAAAGCTCAGGCCAAAAGTGGTCTGTAACTAGGCTGGGCCTTCCGCGGGCCTGGGTACCACTGACTCTGATCTAACCCGGATTCATGCCGGCTCAGACTCCTGGGCCTGCCTATGCCGAGGGACACCTCCTTCCTCCCCAACTAGCAGCTGGGAGCCATCTCAGACACGCTAGAGATCGGCCAATTTCCAACTACGAGGGGGAAAAAAAATAGGGCAGACTTGGAATGGGACCGAAGCCAGCGCAGCGTAACCCTGTTTTGTCAGGAAGACCCTCTCCCAAAACTTTCTCATCACCTCCCAGGGACCTCCCCACCCTAGGACCTGGGTTAGACCTCTCAAACTGTCCGCCCACGACTCCTTAGCTCCCTCCCCCGACGCTCCCATCTCTTATTCCGAATCCCCAGGCCAAGAGGCCAAGAACACTCCCAATAGCCTCAACACCGCAGTCCCTTCGCCCTTTAACCCAAACTCCGTTCCAGGGCCGCAACCCAAGGGACCCGGGCGGACCCTTCCAAGGCCCTTAGGCTCTAGGTGCAGGGAGGCCCCGCGGCGCCGCCCGCCGGCCCGCCCGCCCTCCTCACCTGGTACTGAGCGGCGGGACCTGCAGGGCCCATGGGGCGGAAGGCGGCGGCCCCAGGGCCCCCCACGCCTCCAGCGGGCCCCGGACCCCGAAGCGCTGGACCGGGCAACATTCCGGATCCCACTGGGGGAGGCGGCGCTCCCAGGGCCGCGGCCACGGCGCCGCTGCCCGGGCTCAGCGGGGGCAGCGGGAACCCGCCCGCGCCACGGCCCGACATCGCTCCGTCCCGTCCCGCGATCCACGCTCCGCCCCGCGCGCTGTGCTCCGCGATCCGGGACTTTCCGATCTTAATTCCGAGTTCGGGGGTTTATTTTTCCGGGTTCCGGGATTTCCTAACCCGAAATTCGAGAGTTCCTCGCTAATCTGCTTTAAAACAGGGCCGACCCTGATTCCGCTCCAGAACAGGGAGAATCCAGTCCCAGGATCTGCTGCGAGCCCGCCCGCCGACCCCGGCCTCCGCAGGTTTAGCCTAGCTGGCCAGTAGCTCAGCAGTGGCTGCTGACCCCGCCCATCTCTAGGCACGCCCCCTACCAAGTTGCCCAATGGAGAGAGTGTTCTCTCAAGCCCCGCCCCTAACCGATGACCTAGAGCTCCGCCCCCTGCTTCAGGCCCGCCTTTCGTCGGAGGGGCGGGAGCGGGAGCTGCTTGCGGAAGCTGCTCGCGGAAGCTATGGGCCTGGCGCGAGGTCGAGGTCGGAGGTCGAAAGTCACCTAGGATTGCCACAGTGCGAGAGCGGTAGCGGCAGTTATATCCGGCTATACAGTACTCCGTGGAAATAATTGTCAGGTTTCGTTTCCAGTGGTAAAGATGATTTAGAGCAGATCTCTAGGGCACAACAGCTGTCCACTGGACTTCATATAGAAACCCAGGCAGAAGCAGGAGGATCACCGTGAGTTCGACGCCAACTTGGGCTACATAATGAGTTCAAAGCCAGTCTGGAGCCGGGCGTGTTTGCGCACGCCTGTAATCCCAGCACTTGGGAGGCTGAGGCAGGAAGATTAAAGCGAGTTCGAGACCAGCTTGTACTACAGAAAGTGAGCTCAAGGCCAGCCTGAACTGCATAGCGAGACCCTGTCTCAAAAAGACAAAAAAAAAACAGTCCTGATCGCTGTGAGCTGCCACGGATCATGGGGCGTCTCCCGACTGGATCCAGCTGTGTGAATGGTTATTCTTACCACATTTTTTATTATGGCTTTACCTCACTTAAGCCTGGTACTTTACTCCACTGGAATTTCTTTTTAGGAGACAGAAATTTGCATAGTGAAAGAACTTGTAGTTGTTTGTCCGATTAATTTTCACAACTTCAAGTCCTCTTCACAAACTACTGCCCTGTATCAGAATATATTGTTTGTTTGTTTTGCAGGACCAGGGTTCGAACTCACGACTTGCACCTGCCAGGCAGGCACTTATGCCACGGAGCTATCTCTCTGTCCCCTCAGAATATATTCAGTATAAAGTGCTTCAGCTGTGATAGGGACCTACTCCCTGGTGTCTTAGTGTCTTATGATACAGATCCGGGCTTTCTAAGCTTGCATAAGGAAAAACTAAATCCTGGGAAGTTCTTGTCAAAAACGCAGGTTTTGATTTGTGCAGTGGGGGAGGCCCAAGGCCCAAGCTTCTACTTTTCTAACAAGCACTCAAGGTGCACTGTGCATAGACCATATTTTTCAGTAGCCAGATATTTTTTCACCAGAAAAAATCCCTTTCGTTTTCACTTGATCGGTACCATAGCACCCAGGCAGTGTCTGCCACAATCCCCTAATCTTCTTTAAGAATTAGTTCTCACCTGTTGGTCCGACTCCTCTCCTGTTGCAGCAGCTTTCCTCTCAGTTTTGTCCGAGAATCCCTCTCCATTCTCGAAGAGTTGGCCATGGTGCAGTCCACTGAAATTAGTAATGGGGCGATAGTAACATCTACTGCCCCATTAGGTAGGTGGTATGGATTTCAATCCTTTCAAGTTTCTAAAGCTACAGTAGTTCTCCAAGAAGTGCTAGGGGGAGTGGAGAACCAGGATCCTCCTGGAAACTATTTTAAAAATTTGCCTGCCTCTCCTCCAGTAGCTCCTGGTGTGTGTGTGTGTGTGTGTGTGTGTGTGTGTGTGTGTATGTGTGTGTGTGTGTGTGTGTGTTTGGACATGCACCCACATGTCTATCTGTCTAAATTACAGTATTGCAGTATTGGAAAATAAGCTCAGGATCTTCACACTGAGCTACATCCCCATCCCTTTTTAAATTTTGAGCCAAGGTCTCACTAAGCTCTCCAAGCTGGGCTTTAACTTGTGATCGTCCTGCCTCAGCCTCCCACGGTGTTGCAATTACGGGTATTGGCCACAATGCCTGTGGCTCCCACTGTTGTACTTAAAAAAAATAATAATAATAAGCTTTGTGGATACTTCTGGTACAACCGCTTTCATAGATAGCCACTACTCTAAAGAAAGAGGCAAGCTAGTATGTGCGTCTAAAACTAGATAAAACCCGACTAAGGGAATAACTCCGTCATGGAGTGCTTGCCTCAGATGTGCGGTGCCTTTGGTTCAGTGTAAACTGGATAGGATTCAAGTCCTGTTAATCTCTTGCTTAAATCTTCCCAGCGTCCTCTTGCTTGTAAACCGAGGCTCGCCTTCTCATGACTCTGGCTGGCCTCGTTAAACTCATTCTGCATCACTCCCTTTGGCTCTTGAAACGTCACCCCAAAATGTGCCCTTGTAGATTCTCCAGCTACCTCAGTCTGCCTCCCTTTTCCTCCCACCAAGTGGTCACCACAACATGTAGCTATCTGTGGATGTACAGACTCGCTGTCCCATCTGTGTCCCTCCCTGAACTCTGTGAAGCCAGGGCCAGTCTCTGGGTCTGTCTCTCCCAGATGAACATTAACATGACATTGACTATATAATAGTAAACAATTCTGTGGCATTAATTACACTCACACTGTTGTGCAACCAACCCCTCTACTTAGTTCCCCAAAATTTTCATCACCCCGAAAGGAACCCCATGTTCCAACAGTTGTCCCCTGTTTCTCCCTCCTCCCAGCCCCTGGCACCCCACCCCCCCACCCCAGTCTACATTCTGTTCTGTGGACCCACTATAGATAGTTCATATAACTGGAATCAGACAAGTGTGACGGCTTACCTGCGATCCCATCTACCCTGGAGATGGAGGCAGGAGGATCACAAGGTTAAGGTCAATCTGAGCAACCTAGACCCTATGTGAAAATAAAAAGATGAATGTCCGCCAACAGCCCATGGGTTAAAGGCTCAACCTGGCTCTTCTGGCTCTCCTACCTTTAGTAGGGCCTGCTGGGAGGTCCTTAGTTCACTGGGGCCTGTCCTCACTGGGGACTGTAGGATGGATCCTGCCCCTTCCTCTTCCTCTTCACTCCATGGCTACTGATATATGTGATTTTGCTCTAACACATGCTTCTTCTGTGATGTGCCACCTTATAACAGGCCCAGACAGTCAGAGACTAGAGACTTCAAAACTGTGAGGTGTGGGCCGGGGAGAGAGCTCAGTAGAATAAGCACTTGCCTGGCAAGTGCAGGGTCCTGAGTTCAGTCCCCAGTACCGCAAAAAAAAAAAAAAAAGGTTTGGTGCCAGTGAGATAGCTGAGCAGTCTAAAGCACATGCTTTGGCAAGCTTAGGCAACCATAGGGACTGCAGTTCGATCCCCAGCACCACATGGTGTGCCAGCCCCCGGGGGCAGGCTGAGTCAGCCATAACATAAATAAATAAAGTTAAAATAAATCAATAAATAAAATGTCTTAAAAAAAAAAAAAACTGTGAGGTGAAACAGACACTTTTTCTCCGTAAGTTAATTGTCTCAGGTATTTTGTCATGTGATGGAAAGTTGACACACCATGTGACAGCTGCTAAGATTGTACCATAAAGGCACCATGAGGAAACAGAGGGACCCTTGGACAGGCGAAAAGATAAATGAAAACATCTAGGGTTTAGGCAGAGAAGGCAGATTAAGACTCAGAACACACAAGGCCAAGTGTTGTGGTACACGCCTGTAATCACAGTGCTCTGGAGGCTGAGGCAGGAGGCTGCAAAATTGAAGCCATCTTGGGCTACAAAGTGAAGTCCAGCCTGGACTGCATAGCAAGACCCTGTTTCAAGAAGACAGAAAAAAACCCAAAATACCCAAAGGCCCAAAGCATAAAGGGTGATGAAAATTAGAATCAGGTCCTTGTTCCTGTGCATGTTTTGGCCTCAGTTCTCAACATCCACGTTTTCACAGCGAACACAGCCAAGTAGCTCAGACATCTGACGCACAGACTTGCCAACAGGGAGAGTGGGGTACCAGTGTGTGAGAAGTGGGCTTCCACCCTGGGAGCCCAGAGCAGAACTCGGAACACCATGAGAAAGCTTCGCGGTTCTGCTTGCCCTTGTGCTCCTGCCACAAGGACTTGGCAAATAGAGAACCCTACAAAATCTGCAAGGCAGCGGGGCATGGTGGTGCATGCCTGTAATCCTAGCACTTGGGAGGCTGAGGCAGGAGGATCAGCGAGAGTTTGAGACCAGCATGGGCTACAAAAGTGAGTACGAGGCCAGCCTGAATTGCATAGTGAGACCCTGTCTCAAAAAGACCAAAAAAAAAAAAAGAAGGTCTGCAAGGCTCCAGGAGAGGGAAACATTGCCAGATGTGTTTGTAATTTCCCTTTGTTTCTTCCACCAGAGGGAATGCCAACTGTTTTCTTCTGGTTTCCAAGCCAGTATGTCCCATCTAAAAAGGTCTTTGGCCCAAAGATGATGAAATATGGGTGTACACAGCTGGGAGTGAACGGTGAGCCCGTGCCTGCTCAGCAGAGTCTGACTTGCTGCTGTGTAAAGACAGGTCTTGGTGGTGCCATCCTCGTCACGCGTTTAGATCAGGTAATGTCTGACTACAGACAGGAGGATGAGCCGCATGCAGCAATGTTACGCAGTTGGAAAACGTGTCTGCTGGCCATGGGGCTGTGTGCCTGTAATCCCAGCACTTGGGAGGCTGAGCCTTGAGGCTCAAGAACGTGAGCTGAGCCTGGGTTTACGTGGGCAGCTCAAGGCCAGATCTAGAGCTCTGGACCACACCGTGAGGAGCTGCTCAGAGAAAAGCAGAGGTCATGAAAAGCAAAATTATAAAACAAGTAAAATGAGAGAATTGCTAGGCTTGGGGGAAGAAGATGAATAGGTGAAGTATAGGGCATTTCCAGGGCCATGAAACTGTGCTCTATGGTACAGCCATGGTGACCATATGATCTGAACCGTTGGTGAAAACCCCACAGGACTCATGCTAAGCATGGTAGCACGTTCCCGAAATCCCAGCGCTAGGGCGGCTGAGGCAGAAGGATTGTGAGTTCAAGTCCAGAATGGACAATACTATGAGACTTAAAAAACAACAAAATTAGGGCAGGCAAGATAGCTCAGTGGACTAAGCGCCTGCCTGGGCAAGCACAGGGACTGGAGCTCGATCCCTAGCACCATAGCCTGTGCTGAGCACGCTGAGCCTGTAATCAAGTCCAGGTGTGGTGGCACATGCCTATAATCCCAGTGCTGGGGAGGCTGAAAACAGGAGGATCACTAGGAGCCCAAGCTTTGTAGTGAGACCCTGTACCAAATACATAAAAAAAAAAAAAAAAAAAAAAAAAATCACAGAACTGTGTAATACAGAGTGAACTTTAATATATACTATGGACTTCGCTAATAATAATGTATCGATGCTGTTTTTTTAATACTGTCGCAGTAATCATAACAAATTTACCATCTTAATGAAAGGTGTTGCTGCAGGAAGAAACTAGAGAAGTATATAACTATTTGCTCATTTGTTTTTTTTTTTTTTTTTTCCCAATACATTTAAAGTGATTATAAAGTCCGAGGAGAGGGGCCCGTGAGATGGCTCAGGGGTCTAAAGTTCCTGCTTAGGCAAGTCTAGGCAACTGCAGGGACTGCAGTTCGATTCCCGGCACCACATGCTACGCCAGCCCCACCCCCAGGGCAGGTTGAGCCGGCCATAACATACATACATACATACATACATACATACATACATACATACAGTTAAAAAACTAAATAAAGTCCGAGGAGAGGCAGGGCTGGGCTCAGGTCCGGTGGGAAGAAGCATCAGGTGTCAAGGTAAAGCCTGGGTGTAGCACTGGTGTGGTCTTGGGGCTCCGCATCTGTCTCTTGCTTTGTTCACTCTCAGTGCGAGGCAGAGACACGCAGGGGAGCACCCCCAGTGAGATCCCTGACTTTTCTTCCTTTTGAGTCTCTTTTCTCTATGCCCAATCTAGACAGCCACTCCCCTTCTGCCGTACTTTCAGTTCCTGCCAGTTTCCCGGGGGAGTCTCTTTTCCTACCTCTCTGTCACCAGCCCCTCCTCTTTCCCGAGTTTCAGCTCCGCGTTTCCAGCTCCCTGCTGGATGCCGACCCCTCCCCTAGCCCAGCTGCTCAGCCGCCACGGCTCCCTCTCCGCCCCTCCGTCCGTCCTAGTGAAGGGCAGAAGGGCGCGGCAGGGGGCCAGCCCTGTGTCTCACTCTGCACTTGGAGGCAGCAGGCAGCCAAGAGGGATGGGGGCCTCAACCAGACACTTGGGGTGCCCACAACAAAAGCAAAGCCCAGGGCAAGCCTTGGGGCTTCGATTTGCTCTGGCTTGAAATCATCTTCCGTGCTTCCCTCCTCCTCCTGGCTCCTAGTCGTGTTCTGGTGATTTCACATCTCAAGTCTTCCTTGGGTCTATCTGTCATTTCATGTTAGGTCTTCAGCTCTTCCGTGACCCACCCGATTGGCTCTCTGCTGCCTAGCCATTCTCCTCTATTTTTCCTGCCAGTCTTACCCAAAGATGGCAAATCAGGACTTGGCCTTCAATATACCCATGTTTGTATGTCCTCAGGAAGAGGGTCTTTTTTTAGGGGAGGGGGGCATGGGGAGAGGACCAGGGTTTGAACTCACCACCTTGCACTTGCCAGGCAGGCACTTGTACCATGGAGCTATCTCCCCGGTCCCCTTTTTTGTCTTTTTGAGACAGGGTCTCACTCTGCAGCTCACACTGACCTTCAGTTCACTTTGTAGCCCAGGCTGATCTCAAACTCCCAACGATCCTCCTGCTTCGGCCTCCTGCTGGGGTTACAGGCATGCTCCGAAGCCGCCACCACACCACCACACCACACCGGCCTCAGTGAGGGAGGGGGTCCTTAACTCCTGGTCCTTTAGGTTTCTCAGAAATATCTTGGGAACTTTGCGGGGAGCAGAGAGTGACATCGAGAACAATAGTAGGGACTCCTCCTCTGACTCCCCCATCCCTGTGGTGGCCCCAAAGTTCTGCTTTAATTGTTCCGTGGATGGAGTGACCACGTGACCACATGCGATTCCCTGCAGAGAAAGGCTCCACAGCTGTGACCTGTTGACAAGCTAACAGGCAGGGCCAGGTGGAAGCTCAGAGGCAGAGTGCTTGCCTTGCAGTCATGGGTTCAATCCCCAGCAAGGCAAGAATTTAAGAGCACTGGCTTTGGCAGCACATACACTAAAACTGGACCCATATGAAGAAGATTAGTGTGTTGCCTGAACCTTGTCAGGCAAGAAGATTAGTGATATGGAGAAGATTGCCTCTGAGCAAGTGTGACAGGCAAATTTGTGGAGCACTCCGTATTTTCTAATGCTTATTTTTTTTCTCCTTTTTAATTTTTTATAACTTTTTTGGTCCATGTTGTATGTTCACCTCGGATAATCAGAACAACTAATGTGAAGACAGCAACATGCAATGTAACAACCATTGCTGAAGTCCTATTATTTTGTTTAGTGAAACTTTGTATCTTTTTTTTTTTTTTTTGTACCAGAAAATTGAATTCAGAACTTTGCACTTGCTAGATAGGCACTGTGCCCCTGCACTATATCTCTGGCCCTTCCAATTTGATTTCTTCCTATTTTCTATTCTCTTTTTAAAAAGAATAGCAAAGAAACTTTTTTTTTTTTTTTTTTTTTTTTGGTACCAGTGATTGAACTCAGGACCTTGCCCTTGTCAAGCAAGCACTTATTCTACCGAGCCATCTCCCTGGTCCTGTAAGAAACAATTTTTTAAAAGAAATTTAAAAATAGGGCTGGGGAGATAGCTCAGTGGCCTAATTGTCTGCCTGACAAGCGCAAGGTCCGGGGTTCAATCTCCACTATCTCATACCACACCGGTCCCAAAATCAGGCATGGTAGTGAACCCCTGTAATTCCAGCACTGGGAAGGCTGAGACAGGAGGGTCACTATAAATATGAACTGTGTAGATAGACCCCTGTATCAAAAATTAATTAAACCATTGGCTTACAGAAGAGTATTATCTGAAGTGTTGCTGCATGGCATAGCAGGCTCTTTTCTGCTTGTCCTCACAGTCCCTTGCAAAACAGTCCACGTATTCCGTATTCCACCATCCAGCCATGCTGAAGTCCCCCTCACTAAACGTGCCACGCCCTCTCAAATGGCATCTTCTTTCTTCCCCTCAAAAACTCATTCCATGCTATGTGTCCCGTCTCCCCCCCTCCCCCAACCTAGGACCATATTGTTACAGGACATATTTATTAAAGGAATAATTGTTCTTCGCTGAGGGCATCAGTGTATCCTTCAAGGCCAAGTGAATGCTCCCCACCCCTGCCCTCCTGCTGCCATCATCATCATCAGTTTGTTACTGTCGTTTGTGTTTCCTTCGTGTTTCCTACAGTGCCCACCAGGTCTCCTCTGCAAGGATACACATTGTATCCAAAGCTCTGGCTTTGTGTGTGTGATTCGTGGCTGCGCACACATCCTCCAGTGTGAACTCCAGGACAGGGGCCTTCCAGAAACAGTGCCTGCTTAGGAATTGACTCAGATGATGAAAGCTAACCCCACCTCTCAGCCCAAAAACCCTATTCCAAGTTTGTCTGGACCAGCAGTTAACCCATTAAACCCAGAAGGTTAAAACCTGCTTAAGGGCAGGCGATATAGCTCAGCAGATTGAGCGCTTGCTTAGGTAAGCACAGGGTCTGGAGTTTGATCCCTGGCACTGCATGCAGCGCAGGCCCTGTCCTTGGGTTTGCTGAGCGGGCAATGGAGTCCGGGCGTGGTGGCACACGCTTGTAATCCCAGCACTAGGAAGACAGAAATCAGAAGGATCACTACGAGTCCTAGCTTCGGAGTGAGAGGGAGAGAAGGGGGAGAGAGAGACAGAGACAGACAGAGACATAGAGACAGAGACAGACGGGGAGAGAGAGACAGACAGACACAGAGACAGAGAGAGACAGAGACAGAGAGAGAGAGCATGCTTAACCTTAACAGTTAACTTGAGCTACCAAATCCTTGAGGTTTTTTGTTTTTGTTTTTGTGGAACCGGGGATCGAACTCAGGACCTTGCACTTGCCAAGCAGGCACTTGTACCCCTGAGCTATCTCCCCAGCCCCATTGAGGGGTTTTTTGAGGGAGGAGCAAATGGGAGACAGAGTCCCCCTGTGTAGCTCAGGCTGGCCTTGACCTCAGTGATCCTCCACTCTCAGCCTTCCAAGTGCCGGGATTACAAGCGTGTGGCTCAGGGCCTGGCCTGGCTCCAGTCCTTGAGCATCATCCTCTCAGTCTCTTGGACTAATTAATCTGTGATCTCCCACCCATATTCCCGGAGTTTTCTCCTTCTTTATTCGCAGCCCAGACCTTATCTGCCCCTTGCTGCCAAGCTTCACTCATTTAGCACTAACCACCAACTTTAAGCCTTAATCTATCCATTCCCCTACTTCTGGATCAGCTGCCCTCCTGATAAAGAAGCCTGTCTACACAGAGATCATGGCTCCCCTTCCCCTGCCCCTCAAAGAACCATCAAGGATTTAACACCCAAGTTAATTGCTAAGGTTAAGCCAGTTTTAAACTTCTGGGGTCATGAGTTAACCGTTGATGAGGACAAATTTAGAATAGGGTTTTGAGGTGAGAGAGATGGACTTAGCGTCCCTCATCAGCAGAAGTTTAACTGGAATTAAAGAACAGTTAGCTTTGGGCCGGCAAGATGGCTCAGTGGTCTAGAGCCCCTGCTTGGGCAAGGTTGGGCAGCTGCAGGGACTGTGGTTCAATCCCTGGTACCACATGCTGCGCCAGCCCCATCCCCAGGGCAGGCTGAGCCAGCCAGAACACAAATAAATAAATAAATGAGGTCAAACAAAATAAACTTTATTTATTTTTATTTTTTTTAATGTACAGAATTTTTTTAAAATTGTATTTATTTATTTATTTACTTTTGTATTATGGCTGGCTCAGCCTGCCCTGGGGTTGGGGCTGGCACAGCATGTGGTGCCGGGGATCGAACTGCAGTCCTTCCAGTTCCTAAGTTTTCCTAAGCACGTGCTTTAGACCGCTGAACCATCTTGCCGGCCCCAACAAAATAAACTTAAAAAAAAAAAAAAAGAACAGTTAGCTTTCACCATCAGCATCAACAAACAAAGGGCCACACTGCGAGATGCTAACCGCTAGAAATAGAGAACAGGTAGAAGTCTGGAGGAATCAAGGAAGTGGAAGATTGGGGAGGCCAGCTACTAAGAAAACCTGTCAGAACCGAGGTGGAGGCTGCCTGGAGCAGTGCACACACACACCCGGAGGCGGGAGGACTGCCCTGAGCTCCCAGCCGGTGGTGGTGGTGGGGGAATCTGGCTGCGGTTTCTGTTGTTTTTTTCAGGTTTCAACTAGCTGCTTCTCCAACCCAGCCTCCTAACCATGGCTGCCTTTGCCAGAGCAATTACCCCTTGGGAGGAAAGATCTTCCTCCTTTCCTAGGAAAACACCACCCACATAAAGAAATGGGTCAGTGACAGCAGGCTTATTTGCCAAAATTAACTAAGTGATCAATTTATGAATTATAAGAACTTTTTATAAACCAATTTTGAGAGTGCGGTAATAGAGATTGAACCCAGGGGCCCAGACATGCTAGAGAATCATTCTACCGTTGAGCTAAGCACCCCTAACCACTTTAAATTTTTTTTTTTTAAATTCTGAGATAAGGCTTTGCCACACCAACTTGTCCAGGCAGGCCTCACTGCCAGGTTCCTAGAACAGCCTCCCGAGTAGCTGAGATGACAGCATACGCTGCTGCACTCACCTAAAAGCTGCTCTTTTAAAACATGAGGCAGCTGTTTCTGTTAGATAAAATTGTTTTAATAGCTTTAAAGATCTTGAAATTTGACTCTTTCATTAAAAAACTGAAGCTATGACTGATATGCCACTGAGGAATATAGAAAAAATAAAAATAGTGTATCTGACAAAATAAAATATGACATTTTAAGGGGCCAGGGAGATAGCTCCGTGGCACAAGTGCCTGCCTGGCAAGTGCAAGATCGTGAGTTTGAACCCTGGTCCCACACGCACAAAAAAATATATTTTAAGTGGCCATGGCTACAGCCCAGTGGTAGCACTCTTGCCTAGCAGCTGAGAGGTCCTAGCTTTGATGCCTAGCACCACAAAAAAAGAAAAAAGGAAGAAGAGCTAGGTATGGTGGCACACGCTTATA
>PVKN010001490.1:0-26069 GCA_004027915.1 Capromys pilorides
GAATAGGATAAAATTTTTAAAAAGAAAAAAGATAATAAAATAGAGTCTATCTTTTCAAAAATGACTTATGTGAGTTGCACATTTTGTGTCCTCAAGGAATTTAAGTATAGGCTATAGAGGTCCAAATATCACAAAATGAGAAAAATGTTTATGTGCCAAATGAACACAGCAGAAAAATACAAGCTGAAGAGCAACTGCATACCACCAACTTTCCTTTGTATATCAACCCATAATATATGCTCAGCAATTTGTTGCTGGATGAATAAAGGTTCCAGGAAGTAAACTATGAGAAGACAACAAAAGTCAACTTTTTCTCCCCTTTAATTCATTCATTAGATGCGATAGTTGTTACACAGTTGAGGTTGTTCGCATTCCGCACTTGTGTCTATAACCCAACTACTAGCCTAATTCAGCCATCTTTCTGAGAATGATTTTGCGTGAACTTGGCTGCCTGACTGCTTGCTCTCTGTCCTTTCCCTGCTAGCACGGCCACCTGATAAACACATGATGATCAAAATACTAAATTTAGTCTCTAATTTCAGATCAGTTCACTGAGAATGATTTTGGTCAACTTCGTTTGTGACTGCAGAGAAATCACACATACCTAAACTTTTATGAAGTAAACTCAGTTGGAAATCTGCCTATGATACAATGCTAAGAATTTATCCAGAATAACAAGTACAGCTCTCAAGTGTCTGGGATACCACCAAACCTAGACTTCTTAGAAATGATTTGTTTGCAATGATTTGTTCCTTAAAGTACTTAGCTAGATTAAAATTTTGTTTTGTTTTCTTTTCTGAAGTTCATTACAAGAAGAAATACCTAACCAACAATTTCACTTTTCTGACTCATTCTTTTCTGGGCCACCTCATTTTCATGTAAATATTCTCTCTCTTTTTTAAAAGAAAATGTTTACTAGCCTGCAGGATTCAGAGCTACTGTGCGACCACCACGGTTTCATGTCCTTCAAGGAGCAACACAGATTTCACCAACTCTGAGCAACGCTGAAGATGGGTCCCTGCTCTTGGAGCCCAGGGCACAGGACACCAAATGCTCTTCCAAAAGTCAGCTGCAACATTCGTTCTCTCTCTGCTAAGACAATGGAGGCGCCTCAGAATGGCTAGGAAAAGGCGGCGAGTATGTCAGAGGTTCTTTAAGGAAGAGGCCAGAAATCGTGGATTAATACCATCTCTCCCTCTGGTATTAATTTGCCATGCTCCCACCAGGTGTGTTGATGGAAAGAGGTCTTATGGTTCCAGTAATTGGCCCGGATTCCTTTGCTGTCCTTCATCAGGGCCTCTAATGAAGCCCAACTCTTAGCCTGGGGTTGGTGCTAGCCTGGAATGCAGGAGGCTGAAAGCTGACACCCTTTCTGCGAGCCAGCGGCCTTGCGCTGAGGTTGTCTCCATGGCAACCCGGGTGTTTTCCTGCTGATGCATTTACACAGCAGGGTTAAAGTTCTGTGAAAGCAACAGCTGTTGTAAAAACAGTATATTAAATATATTTAGGACTGTACAGTGTGCTTTCTTCTTCACGGCGTTTCACCAGGGGAAATCCTGGAAACCCAAGCTATATTCAAAACAAAATGACCGAATGGTGGGGTATCTCTTTTGACACATACCTCCTTGTTTTTGAAAAGAGTAAGGAAAGTTTTAATCACCGCCTTTCTCTTGTATTTCTTTCTTTTGAAATTATCTTTCCGTACTAAACTTCCAGCTTGCAGCCTTGACTGCTTTTATTGTATGTTTGCAATAAGTCATGTGGCAAATAATTGGGGGGAAGGGAAAGCAGTTGAGAGCCTCTGTAATCAAAATCATTTGTCACGCGCCTTGCTTTATTTTGTTCTTTACTAACTGCAGCCACTTAGCGTTTCGTGTTGCCCGATTATGTGGACAGGTACTTGAAAAAAGAAAGATTTTCTCAAATAGTTCAAACTGTTTTTTAATGGAAATTTTTTTTCGTTTGCTTTTTTGAAAACCCTATGCCCCCAGGTGCATCAGACATATGGAGATATTTTGGTAGGCTCCATAAATTTTCTAGAGGTAGGCCGACCTTAACTCAGAGGCCTACAAATTCATGTATAGCAATCGCTGTGATGCTGTGAATCAAGTGTCTGACTAGAGACCTGAGAATTTTGCTACTAAAATCGAAAAATTCTAAACAAACAAGGAATCACTGATCACTGTATATTCAGCAAACAATGGGCAGCATCTGTTAATCCACCAAGCTCTACGCAAAAATAGTGAGATCAAATAAGGAGAGCCCATGACCCTGGTCTTAGCTCTTTCTGTAGTTGAATAGCAAAACCTGCAGATCAGTTTTGGCTGTCTACCTGGGTGTACTAAGAACTGCATAAAAGATGGTGGAAAGCACAATTCATTCCTAGAATGCTAAAGCCAAGGATCTCTAGTGTGTGTAGGTTGAGCTCTTCTTCCTGCCCCAGGCTATTATCTTGATTGACCCAAAGGAGACACTATCAGTCAGAGGCTTCCCACTTTCTTTGCTTCTTTGCCGGTAGAAGTGAGGTTGGCCAGGGGAGTCCATTCATGAGGCCTTTCCATTGGTGCTTGGAAATGGAGAATGTGAGACCGTCTGTTCTAGTCAAATGGAAACAGGCCCAGGAAAGCCAGTCACATGGCATTCACTCTTTCCTCTATCCATCCTGGAGACTGATGGTGAAAATTAAACAAACAAACAAACAATGGATTCTTTGCCCACAGAAAATATTTGTTAGGACTTATATCTGAATCAAGATGTATTAGTTGCCTGGCTACTCTGCTTGTAATGTCTGTGGTCCTAGGAGGTTCAAGGACCATAAGAAATGTTCTCTTTTCTTTAAAGTGCCGTAAAATGGATCTACTTCCACTGCATATGACTAGAGAAGAGAAAGGTTTTTTTTTAATCACATTTCTAGAAACATAGCTTTAAAATAAAAGGGTAACTGACAGAATGCATACCTTGAATTGTAATATCCCCATAGTATTTTCAAGGAGAAAAATTTCCAGCCTGGCTGAATGCCCCAGCAGTGTGTTTCAGTGATGACAGTGGAATTCCCTGCCAGTTACACAGAGCAGAAATATCATACCTGAGCACTCGCCCATTCATCCACTTACCAAGTACTTATTGTACAGCTATAATATGCCAAGCACTCATTCAAAATCTGAGAAAAGACAGGAGCCAGGGAGATAGCTCAGTAGAATAAGTGCTTGCCTGGCAGGTCCTGAGTTAAAAAAAAAATCTGAGGAAAGAACAGGAGTCAAATAAAAATAAGATAAAAGAGATGAAGATTCTGCCCCCCCCCCCACCCCCAAAGCCTACATCTGGATGAGGGAAAGCAATTAAAACTCTTTCAACAAGCACATTCATAAATATTCTGTTGCAAATAAGCTCTTTAGAATGGGACTACTATGGCTTCCACAATTCAAACAACTCCTTCAGGTAAATTCACATATTAGTGCTTCCTTTCAAATTCTAAGGTATCATATTCTAATGATACACTAGAAAAGAGTTACAGATTCGGTCTGGAACGCCCATGAAGGCTCATGTGTTGAAAGATCAGTGCCCAAAGTAGCCAGGTTCTCAGAGGGAGCTATTCGGAAGCCATTACATCCTGAGGACTCTGACCAAATCCTTGGGTTAATCCCTGATGGGTTTATCATTTGATGGACTATGGAAAGTGATAAAAATGCAGAAGGTGAGACCTAGCTAAAGGGCATACCCTTGAGATTCTTGGGGATCAGCCCTTGAGGATTGGGTCTCATACTCAGTCCCTTCCTCTCTGGATTTCTCTCTCTGCTTCTTGGCTGTCATGAGAGAAACAACTTTTACCCATCATACCTATGCACCATGAATTTTCTGCCTTACTTTAGGCTTAAAAGTAATGGAGCTTGTGGACCAGGATGAATGGCTACTCCAACTTGTTTTCTGAGGTATTTTGTCACAGTCATGAAAAGCTGTCTAACAAAGCTGTTCCTTTCTCTTAAGAAAATAATACTGTGTATTATATAGGACTAGAGCTGAAAAGTTAGTATAGTAAACTGGTCTGTTAAATTTGGCTGAACTCAACTTAGTATGAAATGTTAAAGCCACTCAACCCACTTCTTACCTGAATTAACCAGGATTCTTCAGCTAGCAGACTTACTGACAGAAGTACTTAACATATCTGAATGTTCAAACAGTGATTCTGGAGTTTGGCTTGGCCTGGTCATCCTGTGACTTAATTTTGCTGTAGCTGAGAGGGACCACTCTTGGAAAATTGAGTCTGCCCACTGAAACAGCCACCTAGCACTGGGGACCTCATAGAATTCGATGACTTTCCTCACCTATAGCTCCTCATGAGCTTAATGGTCCCTGAAGAGAAGAGCTCTTCTCATGGCTGTGTGAGGAACAAAATTCTCCTGGCAGATATGATTCGTTTTCAAATCCTCCGTGTCACAAATGCCATGCTGGTCAAAAATTGACTACCAACACCAATTTGTTACTCAAATAAATTTCCCAAATATTTTTCTTTTCAAAAAGATTGACTTGAAAGTGGAGCCCATGGAAAGTATTAATTTACAGGGGCAAACTAATAGATCTTGAAGATAAATGATGCTATTTAATTCAAGATCCTCTGAATAAAACTATTATGATAATCTGTTCATAATAATGCTGTTGCTTGAAATGTGCATCTGAACACAGGTAGTTTATAATTTTAAGAACCACCACATCATTAATTCTGTATTGTTAAGTATTTTTAAATACTTCCATTTTGAGGCATGGAGAGGTGATAAAGTTTTTTTTTCTCTTAAAAAAAATTTCATTGCTAAGAGATTTCCATTTTTAATTAATTCATAGAAAAGAAAGATAAAGTTCTGCTCTTTATAAAATAAAAGAAAGTTGTTCTGAGAAAAGAACAGCAATGTTTACTATATTCCTAGCAAGACTATGCTATAAAATTTGATTCTATTTAAAAGTATAATCACCTTGGAAGGAAAGCTAGGGAATCAAACCTAATGGATACCAGCCAAAATCTCTTATTCTGAGATTTCTCCCAAAAATCTGAAAGATCTAGATCATTTCTACATACAGGATAAATGAAGAATGTGCTAGATGTGGCTTTTTGCAAATTTGGTTGTCATTTACAATACACTCATAAAAGAGAAATAAATCCTATAAAAATCAGTTTCTGTATTTTGGAAGGTAGAGACGGAATATGAAGTCTTGAACTGAAAAACCTGTGTCCTAAAACTCTACCTTTGGGCTAGTTTCGAGCTGAAAACTGGCCTCCTTGAGTGGCTTCACGATTTTCTCTGTTGAGACCATCTAAACAGACTCAGCCATAGCCACAGAGTTGAGATGGGTAGGCGCTGGACAGCAGAGGCCAGAGTGTCTGTCTCAACTGGCTTCTTGTGAGGCATTTCTCCAGGCTAAGTGCTCACCTTCTCTGTGAGTCCACTTTCCCTGTTCAGAGCGGTGTCTCTTCTCAGTCCTTCACTTCGCATACTGGGGCAGGATGCTTCCACTCTGTAGGAGATGCTGGACACAGAAAACAGACTTCTAGCTCCTAAGAAGGAAATCTCTTCACTTCTTTCAGCACCCTGTTGCATGCTAAAACATCAGCAGCTATGGCTAATATTTGCATCAGCTTTTGAAGACAGATTTGGTAAACTTTTCTTAATGGAGAGTCCAGGGATCCTTTAAAAGGGAGCCTGAGAAAGCAAGGTGATGGAGAATACAGACTACGGGTTCCACGAGCATAATGTCTCTGCATTTCTAGATCTTTTCTAAAGAGATTGCTTTTACCCAAGTAGTAGCTTGTTGATTTGAAGCATATGCAGTTCACCCCTTAGTGTTTAATTTGTCAGAGACTTTTTAGATGTAAGTATTATAAGTTTCCAGAAAGCTACTCTGTAGTATAGCTAGTTTCCCAGAACCTGAAACAAATTAGATTAATCATGCTAGACACTAAACAGAAGTGCCTTGTTGAGGCCTGTTTGGGCAAGCCCTCATATTCTCTCCCATTAGCCAAGAGGGACTGAGAATCTTGGAGGGCATAGCTGCTTCCCATCCTGCACAAAATCCGAGATTGGGCTCCCTGTGAGCTTCAAGGAACATTACTTCAGGAACAGGTGCCAGAACATTTTTCTGTTGCTGGTGAGAATAAGAAACAACCACATATTTTGGTAAGTTTGACTGCTAATTTTTATTTACAGAGAAGTGCCAATTTTTGTACATGTGAGCTAAAGACTACCAAGGTTTTGCTTTTCCTTACAAGCAACCCTGATTTTATACACATCTTTCTCTACCTGCCCTTTTTTCTCACATGCATATAATCCAAGGGCATCTCTCTGTGTATAAGGAACACACTTGACACTGGATTTGCCATTAGTGTTGGTTGCTAAAAGCAGCACATGCTCCCAGGATGTCCCAGCGCTGCTAGGGGAATTCAGCCCTGGTCATGGGGCAGTAAGTGGCTGGGCTCAGCAGAGAGCATGGCTCCAGTTTGCTGCTTCTTGGAGGCTGAGTTTACTCACAAAAACTGTCACTTGATCCCTCCCCAGCTCTCACCAGCATCCAGGTACTGAAAATATTTACTCTGTGTTGACCTGACAAAACCCAGGGTGGCTTTACAGGGCTCAGAATGCACACACCAAAGAAATAGGAGAGCAGGGTCTGCGTAGTTCCTGTTCTGTTTGTAAGGCTGTCCTCTGAGCTGAAATATGAGGCCAGAAGCTGGAAGCTCTTAGGTTTCTTTGGTTCCTGGAGGCAGTATTTACTGGCTAGGGGTTAGGAACTAAGTAAAAGTATGAGCAGTCACCCATTTTCACTGCTAATCTCTGTCTGGGGAATAAGGCTGAAAAGTGTTTTTGGGTCGTTTCTGTATCTTAAAGAAGGTTCATTCTCTCAAGGAGTTGTTTTTCCATTTTTACAGGGCTGCCACCATCTTGTAGGTGCTAGGCATTCAGCAATCAGCAAGAAGAATCTCCAGCCTCTGGGAAATCAATTGATAACGTAATTTCAGATTGAGGTAACTGGCAGGAAAGAAACAAAGTAGGGGATTTGGCAGAGAATACCTGAGACTTGGTATGTAGGGTACTAGGGAAAGATTTCTGAGATGCTTCTGACATCAGTTAACTTTGAATTATTACAACAGAGTATCTGAGCTGGTTGACAAAGAGAAAAGGGTTGTTCAGTTCATGGTTTTGAAGGTTCACATCCAAGGTGCTGCAGTCACATCACCTGGGTCTCTGGCAAGGGTGGCACCCTGAGAAGGAGCATGTGTTAAACTGCTATATCAGGAACAAGAGGCAGAGAGAGATGGGAAGAGATTGGCCTCCTGGTAAGTCCCCACACACACACACCTACAGGCCTCACCTTTAACGATTCTACCCCTCCCAATAACTCCACCCTGGGGGGAAATCTTTAACTCAGGGGCTTTGGGTACCACCCAGTATCCAATCCATGGCACTCTCAGTACACACAAAACCTAAAGAAGCATCCATGCAAAGACCAGTAGACCAGCTTCAAGGCAGAGGGAACCAGCGAGTATAAAGATTCCACAGGGGAAGAAAGAGCTTCTCAGTATCAGCAAGAGAAAGGAGATCAAGAGTTCTATAGCACAACACAGCAACGGTAAAGACATCCTCATCATGGTCACTGCTGTCTCACTCACCACCACCTCACTGGGTCACCTTGTCAAGTCACTGATCCTCATTTCCGCCACAACAGTGACTCATTCTTGTCACATGCTTCACCTGTTCAGTTATGAAGAACTTGGCACTAGTACTAGAGAGAGGTAAGCACATGAAAGTCTTGAAGTCAAGTGGAAGCAAAGAGGAGTACTTGGCTAGCATCCTCCAAAGATGTGTTGAAATAATGTAGCCCAGGAAGTTTAGCAACCTCAAGGCAACATTTGAAAATATTTCATCAAATAGAGTGTATGAAGCTATAATAACATGCAGATGAGGCATTGTTGCATAATTGTCCATTAAATGGTGTCTTCAAATCATTGGAGTTAATTGCCCAGCAAGTCATTGACTTTTGTCTCACAGTCCCGCTCATGCCAGGCATGAGCTTCAGTATGAGACTCTTCAGAGAGATCTTATGCTTACAGCATTGAAAGTCACATGGGAAACTTGCTGATGAATGGGACTTTGTTACCACCTGGCCTGTGAGTTTAAGTCTCTTTGTGAAGGAGCTGCATGGTCTGAAGGACCACTTTGTTTCCCTCCATCTAAGGTTTTGCTTTTCCTTATAAGCAACCCTGATTTCATACACATCTTTCTCTACCTGTCCTTTTTTCTCACACATGTATAATTCACGGGCATCTCTCTGTGTGTGAAGAACACACTTGACACTGGATTTGCCATTAGCATTGATTGCTAAAAGCAGCCCGTGCTCCCAAGATGTCCCAAGTCCTTAAAGAAACTATTATGAAGATGGAACTCTTCCCTAATTAGTTAAATGTACTTAAAATAAAAATGCAGACAACATTTTAATAGAACTCAGTACAAAATCTATATATTAAAATAAAATAAAGAGGGGAATATTATTATATATTCATACATAAGTATATCTATATATATAAGAATCAATGCTATTAGCTTGTTTTCTACATAAGTTTTCTGGTGCTCACCTAAATGAATTCATATATATATATATATATATATATATATATATATATATATAATTCTATACATGTTTCTGTATATTAGTCATTTTTCTATATAAGTGTCTGATGCTCACCTGACTGAATGCATACATGCACCTGTGCGCACACATATGATGTATGTGTGAGTATAATCTCAGAATCTAAAGTATAAAAATGGCTAGTAAAAATCAATAAGGAAAACTGTAAAAATCCTGAGAGAACAGGATAAAAGTAATGAATTCACAAAACATACCAATAAATGTATGAGATTATTTTTCATCACTGATAGTCCATAGCAAAACCTGATTTGCCAAGGTAAAGAAGGAAATATCATTTGGCAATAATTAGGCTTACAATGATTGGATGCCTGCAGGAATGGGATAAACAGAAAATTTTGCACTGTGATGACCATAAGTTACACACTTTACAGAGCCATTTGGTAACAGCTAGAGTAGCTCACATCTGCCCACCTTGGGCTCTGCTTCCATTTAGCAATGCTACTTGTAGTCATGCTTCACAAAGAAACTCTTGTCTCTGTACATAGGAGACATACATGCAAATCTGTGGTGAGGGGTGAAATAGTAAAATCTATCAAATTTCCCAATTCCTGTTAATGCAGAATAAAGTGATGATGGAATACTGCATGGTTACCTTAATAGTGAATTAGATGTGTAAAAACTACCATACTGAACAAAACTAATGCTGAATAGAAAGCTAACGGAGCTTTACCTATAACATCACAATTCCCCTTTTTTCTGCCATTTCCCCACTCTCATTTAGGAGGTCAGCTCTCACCAACTGGCCCCAAGACTCTTGACTTTCAGTTGTCCAAAGTTTTCTTTCTTGAACATGCCAAACTTCCTCTGTTCATAGAATATTTAAAAGTACATGAAAAGGAAATAAGGAACTTGTTCTAAAATAAGTTTAATACCTTTATTTTATTACATAAAATAGAAACTACTTGCTAAAATTGATTTAATTTATCTGTTTGTTCCTCATTATTCCATTTTAAACTTAGATGCGGTCTGCCATTGTTCTACTCATGTGTGCATTTTCAACTCCGATTTTAAGTGAACCATCTTTACAAAACAATGGACCTGTTTTAAGGGTAATATTCTTAAAATATAACCAGCAGTATTATAATAATGATGATATTGTGATAGCTCTTCCATTTATTGAGATTCTCTTACATTTTTCTCAAAAACGTATGCTAACCAGAGCCATACCACTATAAATTACATGAATCAGGTGTTTTACATGAGGCATGTAATTTTTCTAGCCCAACCTTTTATTTTAAATACCAAGCTGTGAAATTCCAAGTACAAAAACAGCATGTGGGTTTTAAGGCTTTTGAGAAATGAGCAGGACTGTCTGGGCATCTCTCTGGAAGTTGGTCTAGAAACCTCTGCAATGAGAGGAAGAACAGATCCGAGTCACTGGCAACCTGGCCCTCAACCTCAAGAATAAGGAAGAGGCTGGGCAGAAGGGCCATTTGTCTTTGTTATTAGGAGATAAATCACCCTTTGTTTTCCCAGCCCAACACAAGGGATGTCATTATTACCAAATAAATTGTGTCCTTACAAATCAATCGAACTACCTTTTATTTAAATGTGAATCACTTCAATTGTCTGGGTTTCAAACCTGATTCTGCCACAAGGAAACAAATGATTAGATATATAGATTGCTCATACTCTACTTTGGTACAACATTTTTTTTACAAAATCAAGTTCTAAAGCAAGGCTTATTTTGTAGATTTACTCCCCAAGCTAATTCGTCATCTTGTATTCTCCTAATGAAGGGAAAAATCACAGCATTTTGCTTGAGAATTGAAGGTTAATTCTGTGAAATGGTAAAGGCTATCTGTCTCAGAATTGGAAAACAGTGACATACTTTAAGACACTATGTATGAGGTAGTTATTCCTAAATGCCACCTGATAGCTTAAAATCAATTTTCTAATGAAAAACAAGAAACCAGCATAAGCTTTGCTGTGTATTTGGGGGCTCTTTCTTAAGGACCAAGGATAGGCTGATAGTCTTGACCAAGGTTGAGACTACCTGTTTTTAGACAAAGGGTTCACAGTAAAAAAAAAACCTAGATTTTGCCTTGTGTTATAGAAATATTTTATATTGCTGTGGTTTCATTGGTTCGCTTCTGGAAGCAGTGTGACCACAATTTCTGGATGAATGATGCTCCCTAGCCCAAGGCCAGTCCTATTCACTCCTGTGTTTTCTTGGGTTTCTCACACCGTCCTTTCTCTGTGGCCTCTCTCCCACCTCTGACCTCCTCCCCAGTTTTCACCCTTGCTTTAACAATTGATTTATGATGGGCCCATGGAAGGGTCAAGCTTACTTTTATGGTTTGCTTAAAATATTTCTTTTGGAATGAGCATCAGAAGTGGTTTTCAGTCTCTGCTGAACAGTTTCACTGGGACCTCAAAAGACCTTCCTTGCCTGGCAGTCACTGTATTCTACTTGTACTTATTTTATATCTTTTGTACTTGTGAAGAGAAACTCATTAAATAAAGCAATTTTGAAACTTTTAGTAAAATGAGTAACTTGTAAGTCATCTGGGGTTTAACCCTCTCCTCTCAAGAAGTCTGTGAATGTGTATTGGTAGGGAGATGTGAAAAAGAGGGAGGAAAACCCTACTAAGAATAAGTATAAAGTTCAGATTATTTGCTTTTATGAGATCTATATTTCTTTGACTTTGAAAGTTTGATCTTCCTTTGCACTCAAGCCTACAGACCTGTAGCGTGTACTCTTACATTCATTGCCCTAACAGTAAATTTCATCCCTTTGTTTAATTTAATTTCTTGTTGTTGTTTCCATATACTAAGAAATTGATTCACTAGGAATATATTTTTAAAACTCTGGCTAATAAAACTGATAATATTATATTGCCTATATTTAAAAGATACTGAAGCTAGAAAACAATTTGAAAAGTATAGGGCTATTTATCTTTAAACACATATACAAGTCTGGAAGGTCAAATAGCTCCTGAAATAGGAAGGTTTACACCAAGATTTCAGGCCTAAAAGTTAATACAATCTTCATGTTTGAGTATGGTTCTTAACACTGGACTTTTACTTATTATGAAATGTTTATCACCTTATTGATCTGATGTTAAATAACACCATATGACACTTCCATAAAGGCTTTGCAGAACTTATTGATCTCTTTTCTTCTCGGTCATTAAAGATGTGATTTATTAGTCTGACATTTTTAACAGGGCAAAGCTCAGAGGTTTACTGCAATGGCTTTTTAGCTTCCATGTTGCCTATGGCTGCTACCAAAGCACAGAAGTTGTCGAGATATTTATTCTGCTTTCTAATAAGAAGATGGCATTTCCTCTGGAACCAGTGGCAACCCCTGCATATTTAAAGTGTTTCACACGTATTACTCTAACAATGAATTAACTTTTCCCATTTTTCCTTCTCTTTCCTATAACATGAGGTGTTCTCCCCTAATTAAATGTCATCATTTTTTTGGTGTGAGGCTTGGCAGGATTGCAGCAGCAAGCAAACCTGAGCTGACTGGGTTCGCTGCCAAGACTGTGTGACCTTAGACAAAGACCCTCTGCCTTCCTCAGCCCAGAAAGGAATGTCACCATGAACCAGAAGGCTGCCAAGCATGAAATTGCAAATCCAGCTATCTGTATATCACTGAACCAGTGGAGGAATGCCCTCCAAATGTAGGATATGGGGCCTGATTGTAGCATCCTACTCTGTGGCCAGAGATTCGCAAGAAGGGAATAAGCATGTGATCTCAGTCTACATTGAAATCCACACCTCTGGAGGTTGGCTGACACCTAGCAGAAATGTAGGAGACAGTAGGTTGTAGAGTGTCCACAGCAGGAGATGTTCCGGTGATTGGATGGGGTGGGGTGGATCCCTGACCTGGGTCTGAACCTGCATCTCCACTGAAGTTGTTAACTATATCTCTTTCCTCTAGTTGTTCTAACAATGCGTGCCCATTTTTGCATGTGTTTTAGTAGGAGCTGGACAAAAGAAGGAAGAAAAATAGCTCAGAGTTATGTAGAAAAAAATAACTTTGGTTCTTTTGATTTTAGAGTAATTAGATATACCATGAATATGGCTTAAACCCAGCATATGAGTTTCCCATCTTCTAGAAGCTATTAAAATAAAGAAAATGTGACAAAGCAGAGTCCTTTGCATCACATTTGCATGCACATGGGCCCAGGTCTGCCTCACATCTCTCCCTGGAGTTCTTCCTCAAAAGGTGAACTAATGTGCATTGGAGTTGCGGTAATGTGTGTGATACCCAGGGTCTTGGATAAATGACTATGGCTGATGGCTTCACAGCAACAGATGGGGACAAACACTCATTTTCCGATGAGCTGTAATAGCCCTCACTTACCCCTTTATGCTTTACCCTTTCTGACGCACTTACCTCAGCCAAACAGAGAGAATGAATGTGTCCGTGATGCCACAAGGAAGCCAGAGCCACTGCTAGCAGGGCATGAACAGCCCCAAGAGAAACGCTGAGCAGGACGCTCCCTTCCACGGGGTTCCTCCAAGATGCAGGTGACCTCAGCAGGTCCCCAATTCCCAGCAGTGTCCTTATTAATGCTCACTGTCCTGGTGCATAGGTTCACAGCTAACTCCCTTGTATCCCTCAAAGGTAACTTGGTTTGGACCTGCTTGTAGCTCTCTAGGGAATGAAGCACTTCACAGATGTGAGCTGGGAAGGGAAGCCAAACTGTGCAGCTCACATTAGGAGCTCTTGGTTGGAGAGGCAGGCATGGGAGGTCAGCCCTGAGCCATGGGCTGCAGAGCCAGGCAGAGCTAACTTTGGATCTCAGCTCCATCTATGTTCTTTTTTTTTTTTTTTTGTATTTTAGGGAAGAGTCTACAGGGTGTTCAGGGTCTCACTACTAGATCAGATATGTAGTGATCCGCCTGTTTACAGCCTCCCAAGAGCTGGGATTACAGGCGCGCACCACTATACCCAGCACCCAGTCTCAATTACTGTCTCAGCATGCCCAGGTACAGGTGCGGGCTCAGCATGGCAGGCCCAGGGATTGAACCCTGCCCCTATGTTCTTAAGACAGATGAGTTAGAAGGAGTTATAGAGCCTCAGAGATTTGCCTAGAAAATGAAATCCAAGATAACTATTTATCACAAGTGATTGTACAACATCTCAATAATGCTGACTACAAGTAGGGAGTTAGATTCATATTTCTTTTCAATTCTTTTCTCCTAAATTTAGCAGCAAATTCATTTCCTTTATAAATTCTATATTTCCCACTACATAATCTTGAAAGAAAAAACTGACCTACAGTGTGAAAGACCAAACTGTTTTCAGCTCTGCCAATGGACTTGAGACCCAAAGATTACGAGTTGTAGTTGTTTATTATACAAATGTTCTCCAAAATGAGAATCATGATAGTAACAACATTGAAATAGTTTTAAATTTTTTTTAACAAAACAGGTATTTATTGGTCACATTTTATTTTTATTAAATTCCACTACACATAGCAGGAAGTATACTAGATGTTATGTTATGTAATTTAGAAAGAGACATCATGGCCTAGAGGTCTTGATGCCTAATAGTAAAAGTTATAAATGATCCCAAACAACACAGATTTCTTAACCTGGCCACCCTAAGAATGTTAGACAATGATTATTTGTTACAGGGGACTGTGCCCTGCACTGGAGAAAATTGTTAGTCAACTCCTTGGCCTATACCCAGTTAAGACAATTAAAAACATCCTAACTCATGGGTATACATGTATTCCTGTAAAAGATGATTTTAACTTTCAGGATGATACATAGGATATCTGAGACTTTTTAAAGAATCTCCATTTTTTTTTTATAGGGGTTGTACTAGTTTACATTTGTTGTGGTTTGGGGTTCGCAAGGGGAGCAATACAGAACACACAATTTATATGATTGTTTTATAATAGCTACCCTAGGAGTCATACACAATGAGAGTGCAGGAAATCTGTCCACATACTAACGACCAAAGAATCCAGCTGAGGGCCTGGATCCCACAGCAGCGTCCTGCATGAGTCTAGCTGAAGATCTATATCCCATCCCAAGGCCCTCCATGGGTCCAACTTGAGGTCAAGAGCCCACAGCAACATCTCATCAAATAAAAACTCTTCATTCAGATCAGCTACATAATCTGCATGATGTGGTGCAAAATAAAACTACAGGCTTCTTGTTCAAAAAGTAGGGGAAAATAACAAAGTACTAAAGTTGACAACATTTTTCTTTCTCCCATAGCCTACCTTTCCCTCACCATTGCATGTTTTCATTATTTAATGTGGGGCAGCATAAAAAATTAAAACTTTGAATTATTGGAATGAATTTTATTGTTTATCTTAATAATTGTGAGTGTAGTGTTAACTGAAAATATAAGAACACTTAACTCACGTAGAATGTCCAAAATTATACAGCATACATCTCAGCTCTCCCACATGCACGCATTTTTCAGTCTTCATAAGATTAAATACTCTACATGAAATCTGTACACCTACTGCCGTACTCAACCTTCAGCTTGTTGGTGAGGAAGGAGTATCAAGTAAAAGACGTTGTTCCCCTTTCTCTCTTTCTGCGGCATTGTTCTCAGAATGAGCTTGTGACTGACTGATTCACAAAGATGACGTGAAAGTGGAAAACAGGAAGTGTTGTACTTTAAACAGGAAATGCTGTGCTCTGGAGCCAGGTGTGGTCTTGCTCACTTAGTTGTGTGTGAAGTGTGCCTCAGTCTTTCTGAGGACCAATTACAATGGGTCACCAAGATCTCTGCTGATGGGGCACTGAAATGTCCTACACAAATGCAGTGGAAAAGAATGCGTCCCTGAACCTGTGTATCTCCTTTCTTAAACTCATGTGCCGTTGTCCACTCAGACTACGCTTACAAAGTACAAGTTCAGTGATACAATTATTAAGATCTAGTTGGGCATGTTGGTTCATGCCTATAATACTAGCATTCTGAGGTTGAGACAGCAGGATTTCCAGGAAATTGAGGCCAGCATGGGCCACATAATGATTTCAAGGCTTGCCCAGAGTGAGACCTATCTCAAAGAACAAAATTATTAAGAATTGTACGCTGCAACAGTAGAATATTAAACCAAGCACAGAACTCTTTTAAGTATGTGGCCCTGTGGGAATTCATTGGCTGCATTTTAATTAAACTGGTCCTGGTCTCCATTACCAAATATTCTCTGGGAGCTGACATACTCCTGACAGCACCCCAAGAGCTCAACACACAGGAAGCTGTGTTCAGCGCAGTGTGGTGGCAGGCGACATGCACCATGAACTTGAACTGTGCTGTTCTGTCAGACTGAGGGGCCCACAGAAAGCTGTTCTAAAGACAGAAGGCCAGTGGGACCTTAGAAGACAAAAGCTTAGAAACTCCTAAGCTTTTTAATTTCTGCTACTTCATTTGCTTTCTAGGTGTTTAACTCTCTTTTTTGAGTGCATCACATTTATGGAATGATTTTACTTTTTCTGTACTAAAAATTATTATGGTTTGTGTCTTATTGTTTCCCCAAAGCCTCTTGTAGGTCATATGGCAGAAGTGACTGAGGAGCAGCCAGTGGTTTGAGGGGCGGGGCAGGAGGACTAGGGTGAAGCTGGTGGGGCGGGGCCAGAGTGACAGCAGGCCCCACCCCTAGGTCAGAGACCTCTCTTGGAGGTGTGGAGAGGGTCATCCTGTACATGGCGGCACCCTAGCCTCTCCTCTAGACCCTGTAACGTGGAGCAGTGGTATCTGTTATTGAGGATGCCTCAGTCAGGAAGGAGATATTTGGAGAAGAGAGAGTCACTGACCCTCCCCTGAGCAAATAAGGCTCCGAGGTCTTGCTAGGTAATTCAGGCTGCTTTAAACTGTGAAACATCCAGTAACTGTGAGCTAAATAAGCCTTCCTTCATTTTGAATGTCGGGCATTTGTCCCAGCAACAGGAGAAGAGTAAGTAATACTAAAATATTTGTATTATTTTGTACACCACCAACTGAAACAGAAGCTGTAACAAAACTTAGCTAGTTGTACTCATAATTATACACTATGTATTTTTCCCTATAGATAGTATAAAATTCTGACCAGTGCTACACCTTAACGGGAGATACATTGCATGGTGAAATCCAAGTTTCCATATTAATCGTATGGAGTAGACAGAGCTATCCAGCCACCTATCTTTATAGAAATTTAATTGCAAAACTACAATAATATTAAAACAAGAACCCATGCCAATGGTGGTGAACTATTTAAAGCTTTCAATGACACAAATAATCCACTGGGGCACACGTGCTATACGTTTGTCACCACAGACCTAGGCCATGCTGGATACTTGATATGAATGTTTGAGTAAATACTAAATCAAAATATGAATCCCCCCCCAAAAAAAATCAAATGTTAAGGATTCTTTTTACCTCTTTGAGGATTCTTCTAAACATAAACAGCAATAATTGGACAGAGAGTAAATATGGACTTAAAACCTCCAGGCTTAGATTGGCTCTTTGCACCCATTTCTGGGTCTATACCAATGGATACAAGTCCTATTCTATATGTTCACAGTGCTGTATTGTGAACATACAATAAAACAGTGTGTGTGAAACAACTATGGTAACTATAAAATATATATGATCCATTGTGGTTGTTAACTGCACCACAAGATTCTAAACTACCTACGTATTTGATCAACTTCTTGGACTTTCTCTGAGAAGAGTCAGGATAAGTATACCAAGTTGCTATAACAAGCCATTCCTGAGTCTCAGTGGCTTATGTGGTTAATAGGCATTTTCTCCACTGTGTCCATCTGCTGCAGGGCGGGTGCTCTCATGGGTGACTCTTCTCACGCCTAAACTCAGGAACCTGTGGTCTTTCCATTCCCAAAATGTAGCCTTCACAAAGGCTACCGTACCAGAGTAGAAGGGACATGCAGAAGCTTTCTGTACCAGCTCTGGAAACAGCACATGTGTCTAATCAGATCCGTGACCAGAATGTAGGCAAAATGGCCTCAGGCTCTCTGAGAGACTGTGAGTACAGCTTCCAGATGTGCCCACAAAACGAAATAATATTTGTTAAGCACCTGTAACACTTCTGCTGCATTTCAGGAGAAAGATGATAGCTCAGTAGAAGAAATAATCCTACTTTTACTTTCTTGTAGACCAAATCTGCCCAAGAAAAACCTAAATATCGCTGTAGTAATGTCTAGCTAGACTTGGGTTGGAGTCTAGGCCTGGCTAGTTAGTTGGGGGAAGTAGTGTACATGCATATGAGCAAGGCAACATTTATTCACATGGTATTTGAGAAGGCACAATAGTGACCATGAATTCATCATTTATATTTGGTACAAAGATAGCTGCATAAGAGTGAATTATTTATGATGAATGTGATCATTACCTATATATAAAGTGCACCAATAAAATCTGATTTAGAAAATAAAATAATACTTCACAATTCAAAAATTGGGGCCAGGGAGATAGCTTGGCGGTCTAAATGCATGCCTGGGAAGCACAAGGACCCAAGTTTGATCCCTGGTACTGCAGGCCGTGCTGGCCAAGTACCCACCTGGCCACTGAAATTGGGCGTGGTGGTACATGCTGGTAATCTCACTGTTGGGGAGGCTGAGACAGGAGGATCACTAGGAGTCTGAGCTGCATACTGAGACCTGTACCAAATAAATAAACTGACAAAATATTTTTTTTTAAAAGAATTTGAAAAATGATAGGTACTGTGTTGAGGGCAGCACCCATATAGCGCACGCACATACACACATGGACCCCGGCTCCAGCTTCAGAAGCCACACGAATCTGGACAGCCAAAATTAGCTCGTATAAAACAACAGGGAAGAAAACCTGGAAATCTACAGCTAAGTGCCGCAGCCTGAACCTCTGAGAGTGGTTCAGGGATTGTAGTGTCTAGCCCATCTACTGCCATGGTCTTACTTTGTTTGGACCACATTGTGTGTTGTTTCAAATGTCTGAAGAAACATTTTAAGTGCAGAAGATGTTAGCCACATTCCCTAGGATAAGTATAAAAGCTGGCCACATCCTGCCCCCCATAGCGACAGCCATCACAACTGAGTGGGGGTCAACCCTGTAGGCCACATTAACCTTGCCAAGCCTTTCTGAGGCCCCCAAACAGGGAATCGAATCCTTGATTATCATCTACCAGGTAATCCCACTTTTTTTTTTTTTTTTTTTTTGCGGAACTGGGGATTGAACTCAGGTCCTCAGGCTTGCCAGGCAAGCACTTATTCTATTGAGCTATCTCCCCAGCCCCTATATATAATCTTTTTTTTTTTTTTTTGGTGGGACTGGGATTCAACCTCATGACCTTGCACTTTCCAGGCAGTCACTTGTGCCATGAAGCCATCTCCCCAGCCCCAATCCCACTTTTATCTTAAGATGTATTTCTCTGTATTCATATCTCTCTGAAAGCTAGGGAATAAAACTAGATTTAAAAACTAGTGTTTAAATATAGGAGACAACTATAGTTTTTGCAAGGTTGAATGGTATTCTTAAATATTTACTGCATACAAATAGTATATAACCAAAATATATAACCTGTGAATTCTTCATACTACCACTGTGTCACAGTGAACATTTTTAAAAAGTTTTTTTGAGGTATAATTTACACATCATGAAATGGCCCCTTTATATGACTGAATGATTGTTAATAAATTTATTGAGTTGTACAACCAGTACTACAGTGAAATTTGTTTAGAACATTTCTGTCACCTTCCAAATTCCCCAGTACCCTGTTTATAGCGACAGCTGAATCCTATCATTAGTTGCAGGCAACCATTGACCCCATTTTCTTCACTATTCACTGGACATTTGAATCCTCAGATCATGCTCTGAGGGCTGCTACAAAGTATGCAGAAGACATTATTCCAGTCTGGCATATGAGGGGTTACTTTTAGGAGATTATATAGCTAGGTGCCCACAAAGAAAGTGATATTTTAGTGCTATTTTCAACTTTTACCAGATATCTGTTTACAACACTACGTAGGAATTTCATTAATGAACTTAATTTTGGCTTGGTAACACTTGGCTGTGTTTGTGTATAATAAGCTGAAATTCTAAGGAAAAATACAAATTTTGCACTATTTCTTATACACGAAACAGTAAATGAATGATATGAAAATCAAGAATCTCCGTGTACTCTTCTTCTTTCCACATATCAGAGGTTACTCTAACTCCCAGTAAATCGTCTTTTCAGTCCTCAGAACACCCACGATTTGAACAATGGATTCAGTGCTCTCTCCTGTGATATTTCTTTCATTTCTTGTACTGTTTGGTTCTTGTCTGCTATGGTTCTATCTGGAGATTCCTCCAAAGCCTTGTTGGGTCACAAGGCACTGTCTTCATCAGGGCCTGGGTCCACTGAGGAGTTTATAGCTGCAAGTCCTCTTGAGGGGCAGAGCCTGGTGGAAGAACTGACTCTACCTCTCTATATGCTGTCCATATCCCCTGCTGCCCACAGGCAGGAGGAACAGCTTCCCTTTGCTTGTCTTCTGCCAGGCTGGGATCCACTGCAGGGGTAAGATGCCCCACTTCGATTGTTTTGCCCCAGAAACAAGGAAAGTAACTAAGACATGGTCTTTTTTGGCATGTTTATCAGGTCACATTGGATGACTATTTCTTCAATGTTTAAAAGCTATAAGAGTTTTTACCTTTGTAATCTGTACAAAACCTTAATCCTCTGCCCTTCCCACACTTTTTAATAAAAATTTTTAAAGAGTAGTGTAATTTATGAGTTGTACTTAAAGGTCTTAATTTGGTAATTTTTCAACTTTATATGCAGCAAAAATAAAATAAATTGACTGGGTCAATATAGACAGGATGAGAAAGGTGTTTTCACTTGGTTTTGTGATCATTAGAATGAAAACCACTGCAATAGCTGAATAAGAGGTTAGCTTGGTCTAGTAACTTAACAACTAAATCACATCAACTGTTTAAAGTGTTGCTTACAACTTGGTAGTCACTCAGTTAAACAAGGACCCAGGACCTAACTAGAAGCAGTGTCCTTGTTTGCTCCTCTTCGGTTGGTTTTGGTTTTGTTATTGTTGGGTGCATGTGCCCGTGTGTGTCCACTGCAGCTGTATTTGTGCCTGCCTACTTTTCCCACTCCCCTCCCCATCCCCACCCTGGGCCTATTTGCATCTCTCCAGACCTATTTGGTCTTCTCTCTCTCAACCAAGCCTCTACTGGAAGCTCAGCCTCCGGACACTTTCAGGGCTAGCCCTGGGGTCTCCCTCTCAGGGCAGGATTAGCCAGGCATTCCTGAGCTCTTATGGAATCACAAGAGATGTACTGGGAGGTTTCATACGGGCATTTCTGCTTATAACAAAAAGTGAAGAAGGAAAAACTGCAAATTCTCCAAACAGAAAGGGTGAAATAATTTAGAACACATGAAAAACCCACAGCACAGAATCTTCCATTTTCATGTGATTCAGTTGGAATTTCTTCAGCAAAGCCATGTATCAGGAAACTTCAATGTCTTTGAATGCGTTGTAAATCTTATCTAAAATGATAGAGTTCCTCTTCTTTTTAGCTAACACCTTGTTTCTCTCTCAAAATACAATGACAACGCTTTCTAAAAACCTGTGTGATCATTCTTTCAGCCAAGATTGTAGTTTGATGAGAGAAGCTACCATGTGAAGAGCATCTTTCTTCTCGACACTTTTCTGTGCGTTTCACCCACATCTGATATTCTCCATCGAGCCACTTCACAATCCTGAAGAAAATGGCTTTAAGGGACTGTTCCTTCCTGGAGGGCAGAATTACACAGCTGCTGCATCGTCACCCCACAACAAGACTGTTTCCCCAAACCCTCTGGCTTTCCTGCTGCTTCATATTCATTAATTAGCCTGTGGTTTCGTCCGTGTTTCATTTACAAAGCCACTTAAACCCACGCACCCATTTAACATATTTATGACCCCAGTTTTTTTTCTGTTCTCTGAGACTGTACCCTGATTGTTCTCTCGACCCAGGGACTGCAGAGAGTGTTCTCTGCTAAAAAGAAACAACATAAAGAAGGAAATGAATGTGTGCGGGTTGAATACCTTCAACAAAACCACTGGGTGCAGTTTGGCCCCTACTCCCCCCCCCTCCTGGGGTCACTTTAATTGAGTGGAGCCTCAGCCTCTATTGAGTGTATGGGAGACTATTAACTCTTAACAACACTCTGTCTCAGGTTATTTATTTATTACTTAAATGAGTTGTTATTGCTACTTGAATTTAATACACCCTCTGGGAGCCAAGATGGCAGCATCATGTTACAGAAAAACTACACATTATTTTAAAACTGTAATTGACATTTTATGAGAGCTATAAAATCTTTCTGAACAAATAACTCACCATTAGTCAGAACCTTCGGCAGGAGATCTGCAAAAGTAAGGATACAGTGGAACAGTACTGCGCTTGTGAGTGTGTCCTTTGCATATGCACCCGACGGGTGGGCAGGAGGCGGGCAAGGAGCAGCAAAGAGGCTCCATGGGATGATTTCTCACTGCTTCCAAGTGTCTTGATTTAAATCACCATGCACTGGAGGTGGAGGAATCTGGGAAGTTAGGCAACAGATTCCCAGGAGGGTGACCTGTATGTGCCATGAACATTTTAAAAGGCCACCCTGAATTCTTCATCTTTTGTTATTCACTGAGACAACCTCCTGACTGGATGCGTGGTACGTGGTAGCAGTGGAGTCAGCAGTTACCTATTAGAAACCTCCTTGGGTGACTACTCCCAATCAATCTTGAGAAATTAACTGGAGCTATAAGAACTTCTCATCCACAGCTTTAGACCGTCCAATCTTCTGGTCCAACAAAGTTGAATGGTTTTGATATTCCTTTGAGATAACAGGATAAACTATGGCTATAAAATCCATATTCTAAAAGCAATATGTATCAGTTTCCTACATGATAAATGTTGCAGTACGTGTCACCCAGATTCTCCACCTTTTTGCTCTAGAACTGAAGTACTTGCTCCTACCGTTGGGTTTTAGCTGCATGGTCTGAGAGGTCACCCCATCCAAGCGGTGCCCTTCCTGCAAAGTTGTCCAGATCCACTCAGATGAGAAACCCCTGCTGCCTGGCTTTGATTCTTCTAGGCTCTGACCTACCACGCTGGTTCCTGAACTGCACCACAGATTAAAACCTCCTCTGAGCTGTCCAGTTTCACTGGCTCCCTTACCAATGTTGTTCTTCAGACAGTGTTCAAGAAATGTACACATGCAGAATCTATTTCCAGGAACTGTAGGCCAAGCAAAAAGGTGTGCCCTTGTTGACTCTCTCAGCTACCTTCAAAATCACATGCCCTCTAGCCAAGTGGGCCCCACGCTTGCGTAAGTATCTGTAGCTTTGTGCTAGCTTTCTGTCATACAACAGGCACTTGATATAATGACCTTATAAAATAGGAAGTATGTTTGGACTCATTGTTTCAAAAAGTCTGCCACAAGTACTCTACTGGTTTGAGCCTATGGCCATTTGCTTTAATTAATTTTCTCTAACTGCTAAGACAAAATACCCAATTCCCGGAAGTAAGGAGGGAAAAAATTTTAGCTCACACTTTGCGGAGAATTCAATCCATAATAATTTGGCTCCAAGGCAGACTGGCACATGGTGGAGGGCAGCAGCTCATGGTGATAGAAGACAGCAAAAGTGCAAGAACAAAAGGGGAAGAGCAGAAAGAGCAAGCCTCTTTCCCTTCTTTATATTATATAGAGGCCACCAGCCCCAGGGTGGGTGTAGCACTTACACCCATAATTGAGGCATCAATCAAAAACACTAGAAGCCCCTTTGACTGCATGAAGCTCTGGGGTGGGGGTGGAGCATCCACACATCCAGACACAAAACGTAACACCATTGGTCATGGCATGAGTGCATGGTGGAACAAAGCTACTCATCTCATGGCCAGAAAAAGAAAGGCGGGGAGAGGAGAGAGGAGGGAGGGAGAGAAGGAGGGGGATGGAAGGGAAGGGGAGAGAGAGAGAGAGAGAGAGAGAGAGAGAGAGAGAGAGCACTCCAGATTCCTGTCTCTTCTGAGGTCACACTCCCAATGATGTGAAGATCTCCTACTGAGGCCCAGGTCCTAGAGTTCCTGCCACCTCCTCATAGCACCAGCTTTGGGACCACATGTCTCCACAAGAGCTTTTGAATGACATGTAAGATCCAAGTGATGGTGCTGTGCTGTGGAGTAAGAATGTGGAGAAGGTACATGGAATGCACTGCATCTCCTTGGGGCCTTTCAAATCTACTCTATGACCACTAAGATTAAGAGCTCAACATCTCTTTGCCTTTCCCCAGATGATTGAGTTATTCTTCTATTTATCTCATATTTCTGCATATCCACAGGTTTGGTTAGTCTCATTACTGTTAAGATGAATGAAGCCCTGCCTTCTTCAGTAACCTTCCTGGACTTTCGGAACTCCTCTTCCTTTCCTACTCCTCCCCTTCACAGTTCCTCCCAAAGCGTCCACACGGGTGCCACCTTGATCTTGCAAAGTTTCTTGGTGGGTACATCCCTCTTTGTTTCAAGGCTTGCAATCATTTTGATTCTTTAAATGGCTGGCCTCACTCTTTGCCAGGCACTGCCCTTGACAATCCTTACAATTACTCCTCTGAGCAGGAGGGTAGGTAGAATACTGCCTCTGGGTTAGAGATAGGAAATGATGTCATCCAAAATTATAGAGTGAAAGCCCCAGGCTTTGGGCTCTTCTGTCTAACATGGGAGACCTTAATTGTAATGAGCATACGCTAAGTGAGGTGTAGCAGGTAGCTTTAAGAGGGTGATATGTTGCCAGCTTGGACAACTTAGTGATTAGTGAGACCCTGTTTCAATATACAGAATCTATAGAAAAGTTGGAGATGCAGCTCAGTACAAAGTCATCTGGGAGCAATTCCCAGCATGCACACGCACACATGTGCACACAATCCCTCTAGTAGACTCTAGCTCCTTCAGAATGCCATTCTAATTTTTTATTCTGGCAGTTAAGGTCCTGAAAAATCAAAGGTCAAATTATTTCTCACTACTTGAGTTCTGTTTCATCTCAAACCAAATGATCTTGCTCATTCATGAACTACTTAGGAGCCTTTGTCCCTAATTGGTTAGAATATTAACTCCTTAAAGACAGGTGCACTATGGGTGACTTTCTTTTCTCTCCTGCAAACCAACAGGTAAAGCATTTCCTTTTTGGAGGAACTTGCTTCTTTTTCAAGAAGAAGCACATTGTGCTTGGGTTCTCAACTGCTTTCCCAGCTGACTCTGGGCTCCGAGTCCTTTGGAATGCTGGAGATTTTTTCTTTGGATGAAATCTGTCAGGAAATAGACATGACAGAACTGTGTGATATGAGCACCTTAAAGTATATAAGCTTACACCATAGCTTGAAGCATTTACCCACATACTTTAGGAGAAGATGAGGGATGTTTTGATAAATATCTGTACAGAATGCCAGTATATGGGCCACACAAAATCAGAACTGTAGGTAAAATCAAAACTGTACACGAGGCCATGGGCTGCATCTGTAGATAACATTCTGAAGATAAAAGAAAGGGAGCTCTACCTTGTCAGCTTCCACAAATGCATCCACATCTCAAGAAACAGAGCTGGGCCCAGGCTGATGGGAGGCTGTGGTGAGAAGATCAGCAGCAGATGTGCTGGCGATACAGCACATTCAGTGCACAGAGGAGAGCAGCGATCACATCCTTGGAGACAGACCCCTGCTGCTGCCTCTTGGGGCCTTGCAAACAGGTTCTGTTCACTGTCAGTTGCTTCTCCATTACCAACTAACTTTCTTCCAGGTAGTGATTTTCAACTTTGGCTGTGCAGTGGAATCACCTTGGATTTTAAAAGACTCTGATTTAAATCCCACCCCCAGACTCTGCATTTTATACCCTAACCCTAATCCTAAGTTTCTTTGAGGGTCACATCCCTAACTGCAGGTAGACAAGGTGAATGTCACATCAAACTATTTTATTGTGCTTTGCTTGTGTTTTATTTATAATTACAATATTTGTTTATATTTTTCATTTAATAAGAGGCTTTATTCCAGTACACTGTAGTGTTTAGATGTCTCTATGTAGAATATGCAGCATTTTATATAATTCATGCCATTATGTCCTCAGGACTGGCATTATCAGACATTACACTCAGCACACAGTGAAACGGACTCTTTACAGACTTGTATCTTTCAGTGAACAAACTAGGATTTTTGACACTAACAAAAAATGATTACTCATCTGTATATATAAATGGTTTACACATGTATATTTGAGAAGTTATAACTTTTAAAAGAAACAGCATGGACCTCTCCTTACATTTGTCACCAAAGTGCAAGGCTCTGCTGCCAGCCTGCCGGGGACAGGGGCACCACACAGGAGGGGACTTGATCCTCTCCTTCTGTGACACATGAACAAGACCCTACTCCTTTTCCTGAAGGCTGAGGCAGCCAGAGCCTTAGGA
>PVKN010001490.1:26169-51503 GCA_004027915.1 Capromys pilorides
GATTACGGACATATGCCACCACACCTGGGCTCTGTCCCAGCTCAGCACACCTTGAGGGCGGTCCACCGAGCTATCTCCATGGCCCTGGTGATGGTTTTAATTGTGTCTTGGTTACTTCCATGGAAACCCCTCCAGGTAGGTTTCACAGAACCTATTCCAAGTAGACTGCACCAGGTATTTTCACTGTTGGGGTAGGTCTGATGCTCAAGGACAGCCTGAGATCCTTGTTTGATTCCTGGCTCCCTAGTGGTTAGGTGTCTGTGGCTGTTTGGACACCCAGATTCCCAGATCTTTCCCCAAGGCTGTCAAATCACAATCAAACTTTTTCCAAGGTTCTCATATGATAGATAAACACATGAAAGTATACAAGTTTATGGTTTTTCTCCCAGGTAGCTTTTGACCTTTTGAGTCTTTGGAGTACTCACGAATTGCTACTGCAAGGTACACTGTCAGACCAGTGACCTCTTGCTCTAGGGATTAGACAGCCTTGAGAATGCTCCCACCTGGTCACCTCTGAGTTGTTGACTTTTCCCTCAAGTTTGGTGTCCAAGTGGCCTGCAGTGCACATCCACAAGATCTGATAGACACTGCTAAATAGGACTACTTTCAGAGAACTCCTCTGTAGCCACGTCCAAAGACACTTAGTATTAGATGAGACCAGGGCCAGGCAGGTGTTCACATAAGCCTCTCGGTTCTAATCTTTTCCCTCCAGAGCTAGCATTCCAGGAAATTAATTATTATGCCTCACCAAACCAAAGGTTTGGCCACACCAAATCTTACAATTGTACAGTCTGTAACTAAAGGGTGCTTATGAGGGTAGCAAGGAACCAGGTTTCTGAGGTTAAATGCCTACTGGATTGATCTCTCCTGGAAAGTGGTTACCCTGATGAAATGAAACAGCCCATTGCCAAAGCCTAGTGAGGGTGTTTCATTCTCATGAAGGTGGAAGGAAAAGGAAAGAGAAGGTATGAATAGAAGCTACTTGTTAATGATTAAAATAATTCTTTCTACGTGTGCCTAAATCTTTCTTTGCTGAAGTCTGAGAATGATGAGCAGCATGGACAAACTGCATTGTTATTGCCATTTGAAGGAAAGAGTGACATGCTAGAAGCCTGTGAAGAGGACAACTGTGAGCAGTTGTCCTCTAAGTACCCTCCTTTCCATACCCTGGCCTCTAATAACCACTTTGCTCCCCACAGTAGGGCAGCAGAGGTCCCACTGGCTGGGTTTCTACATGCCCAGATACTGGAGTATTTTAGAAACAGAAACAAGGAAGTCATCTGGGACTGGATATTTAGGTTTCCACTTGCCTATGCATGGTTTCTTGCCATTCGGACAAATGTCAGACAGCATAAATTCTGCTCCAAATATGTTTTGAAAGTCTGATTAACATTTAAATCAGTGAACTCTGAGTAAAGCATACTCTCTTCTACAATGTGAATGTGCTTCATCCAATCAGTCAGGGCTCTTGAGTCCTGTTATCTTCTGGAGAAATGTGACAAGACCTCCAGGTGAAGCCTTTACCGATAAGTAGCCCTGACCCTCACAGATAGGGTTTATTCCTGCACCTACCTACCTGTGACAAAATTAATTCCAAATCAACAACAGTAAGAAATTAAGAATGAATAATAAGATAGACAAAATATTAACATAAACTATAGAAGTTATGTGGCTCTCTCTCCCCACCCCCAAACATCTTAATGCCCAGTGGTCACCCCTCCCATGAGGTTACTCCAGGACAGCACCTGTTCTTGCAGGTGTTCCTGGGTAACTGGAACTGAACAGTACACTGTGATTAAGGGTAGACTTTCCCACACAGCCCTAAGACAACTGTAAGGAAGGAAAAGAGGGACCACAGCTGTCCTGGAAGTCATTTCAGGAAGGGCTGCTTAATGTTTTGTTTTTGTGTGGACAAAGAAAAATGAACAGCTTCCTAAATAATCACAACTCAGGTCATTGTTAGAGTTTAGGTTCAAATGTTCCCATAAGACTCCTGTGTTCAGTGGTGAGGTTTCCACAAGGCCATTAGGTCAGGAGGGTGCTGACAAGTTTGGGGCCGAACATGCTGCTAGAGGTGGGTCCATGAGATGTGACCCCCGGGAGGAGTACTATGACCACAGCCCTCCCCCGTCCTTCCAGTTCTTCCTGCTCCCTCTTTGCTTCCCCCATAAGGTAAGCAACTCACTTCTGCCAGGCCTCTTCACTACAGTATCTCTGCTTTGGAGCAAGCTGACAATGAACTGAAGCTTCTGAACTCATGCATAAATATCGCTTTTTACTCCTTTAAGTTGTGTGTGTCAGACACAGTGCTACCTCACTTGTTGCAGGCTCAAAGCTTGAACTTTCCACAGCTGCAGCAGCAAAGCTCGACAAGTATCTCTTCAGTGTTCCTGAGTTGGCCTGACAGCTGACCCAAAAATCCCACTTGAGAAAACCTGTGCAGACAAGAAGGAATCACACAAATCTCACCATGGACACAAGGGGACAATGCTTCTATCTAAGCATGCATTTACCTAGATCCATGCAGTCATGGTTCAGAGTTCGTGACATTAAGACTGGGCATGGTGGTATGTGCCTGTAATCCCAGTGCTTGGAAGGCTGAAAACATGAGGATCACTATGAGTCCCATCTGTGTAGTGAGACCCTGCAGACCCTGTAGACCCTGTACATAATACATTAAAAATAAAGAATAAAGAATTCTTGGCATCAGACATCCACTGACTTTTCCTTAGAATCTAACTAATAATTGTTCATGGAAACCCCTGAAATTTCTCTGAAACTGTAAATTTTCCCTGAAATGCATTGTTTGGTGGGAGGTTTGCAAATAGCCAATCCAAGAGGGTTATTCAGTCTCCTTGCTGCTGATTGGCTGCTGCCCTGTAACTTGTCTCTGCAGATGTACCAGTACCTTCCTGTCACAGCCAGTTCTGTACCACCTGTAGCTGTTTCCAGTGTTCCTCATTTTGTTGTTCTTAAAACCTTAAGATCCCTAAGATGCCACCAAAATGCATCTTTGAAGGCTTCATTGATGTAGCATTTTATTAAATTATATAATTATGGGAAACAAAGACATGTAGGGTTTAAACTATACAAATAAGCATTTTCTGATCATATCTGAAATTTGTAGGTTTTCATCGCTGCAAATTTTGGGGTTACACTCTATAGTGTTTGTATTAATGTGCTTTTCTTTGGGCTTTATTTCCATAAAATATTATAATTATGGTTCCAAAGAAAATTAATGAGACCAGCAGTAAAGTGAAGAGCAAAACTGTGAGAACCATGATGGAGTTAAAGAAAGAAATCATTGTGAAATTTATTGCAGCTCTAGAAAAATGAATTTGTAGACATAATTTTTGGGTCTCAGAATCAACTATTTCATTTTCCATTACTTTTATGAGGAAGATATGTTCAGGTCTGAAATTTTCAGTGTTAGAACACAAATTTGGATTTTGTGTTAATTTTGAGTTAAACTTGACAGCTGAAGTGTCACTGCGGTTGCCCCTATACCTAAAGGCTGGTTAGTGCAGCCATTATCAATATGGATTACTGCAAAGCCCGTACAGCAGCCGATGCCACATGTTAGCTTTCATTTTTTATTTTTTTAGTTTTGTCTGAAGTGACATAAAATAAGTGAGCTGAAAACTTTTGTCCTCATAAATATGTCAGAAGTTGTTGCCATCGGGAGGTTTGTAATCAAGCAATCAGTCATTTTTAAATTGACCTGTAGGGTGCCTCAGTTTAGAAAAACATAATGCTGAAAACTATAAATTAAACTAGGGAAGAACAATACTGTGAAATTTATACCTGAATGATGAGAGCTATTTCATTAAAGACAAATAACTACTTTGATGAGAAATATTATGAGCAAACATTAAACAATAAATTGGAAATACATAGGAAGTGAAGAGCAAATCTCTCAGAAATATTTCAACATCCTTCAGATGTTCAGTTTTATTGATGAGCAGATAGGATGAGATAAACTGAGGCGATGAGTCTTTCTGTAAGCGCTGAGCTACTGGCTGACTTTTGTCATACAAACTCGTATGTTTGAATTCCAACCCTGAAGGTGATAATACTTGGAGGTGTAGGCTTTGGATTGTGATTGGATCAGGACAGCAGAGCCTTCAATAATGGCACCAGTGTGCTCATCAAAGGGGCCTAAGGAAGCACCCAGCATCCTTTAAGATGGCCTCCTAGGAGCAACGAGCAACTCATCACGTCTGCAGGTGCCTCACTCTTGAACTCCTCAACAAGTCCCTGGAACTGTGAGAAATGAAGTTCAGGGGTTTACAACAGAAATGTGATGTAGTGACTCACTTTATGGTGTTTTGTTCTAGCAGCCCAAAAATGGTGTTTGCCAAACCCATGTGTTAAATGACAGGGATTTCATCTTTATTCAGTGTGCATATAAATAAACCCAAATGTAAAGTGTAAGAAGTGAAACCACTTTGATCAGTTCTACCTTCCCACCGCTCTCCCATTCTGCATTTGTGCCCAGGCTCAGCCTCAGCCATTTCAGTGTATGTATGGTAGGTTAGATTTTGTAAGAATGCAGTTCAGGCAGGACATCAGGGCATGGCAAGGAGGCTGGGCAATGGGATGAGGCCTGTCAGTCATGGAGAACTGTCTAGTCATGATGCAGAGCAGCTTTCTGAGGCAGGCACTAATGTCAGAAGAAGGATGTGATAGCCTGTGGCAGTTGGGCCTTGCAGGCCTTGTCTTCTCCTCCGTCTAGTGAGCCCTTCCTTGTGCAGGCCGTGTGTGTGCTCTCTTCCTTTCTTCAGAGCACTTCTTAGCACTTGCTCTTCTTAGAACATTTCTTCTTCCCTTCTTTGCAAAACACTTATTCTTACTTTTCTTACCTATAATATTTTTACTATCTTCAATGAATGATAAATGTTCATTTCCTTGCTTGTTCTGCCCAATTCTTTGACTGAGATAGTCTGGAAAAGATTGCTGACCCCCCACCACCCAGCAACAGAAGGAGGTGATGGAGGCTGTGTCTACTTCAGGAGCACCCAGAGACACCGTTCTATTCCTTCCCCACATGTTCACAAGACCCGGGGCCAAGAAGCCCCAACTCTGTTTCCATCTCCTCTTCACCATCATCACCTTCCTCTGGACTCCTGAAAACAGAACAAGGGCCCATGATTAGGAAGCCAATGGGATCCTTGGAATGGACAGAGAATTATGCTAAGACGAGAAAGCATATGCACACTAACAGCTCAGCACATCGACACTCATGTTCATATTTTTTTCTTTTTCTTTTTTCTTTTCTTCTTTCTTTCTTTCTTTCTTTTTTTGTTCTTTATTTCTTTTCTTTCTTGTTGACAACACCAGTGATTTTTTTGTTTGTGGTACCAATGATTGAACTCAGGACTCACTCTGTGCTTGTCAGGCAGGTGCTTATCCTACTGCGCTATCTCCCTAGCCTTCACATTCTTATTTTGTTTAGGATGTTACCAAGAGAACAGAATGCCTACATAAATGAGTAGTTTTGATACTTATGGGGGGAATGCATTATACCTCAAATGATTTCAAGTTACCTTTTATATATTCAATATTTCTTAAAATTAACGCAAATGTACAAACCATACACACATTATTGGAATAACATAGAGGCCAGCTGACCCGTTATAGTGTAAGAATAGCAAAATAGCCCAACTAGCAATATGGCCAGCCAGCTTAAAAGAGATGAACACTGAGTCAAGAGTGAGGTGGATGAGTTAGCTCTGCCTTCTTGTTCTGGGAGGTGTCACAGCTTAGTTTTTACATCCATGAAATAAAAGATTGGATACGATTATCACGAAGCTTCCCTGAGCACCTACAAACCAGAAGCTCTTACACAAGTCATGTGAAGAGGCTGCTTTGATTATCAACCAATCTGCTTTTATTACTAGAGAGAGCATTCATTGAAGTTTTGGTGAAGATGTCAGAATTTCCTGCCACTCTGTGGAATATTGCCAAATGTTATATGCATAAGTGTATATGTCTTCCAAGTACCATGAGCACAGAGAGATATGAGAAATGAGCAGTAATGTGTACATGCATTCTCTGGATACTTACTTTGTGATAATTAAAATTCACAACATGGCATATTTACTCTATTACCATGTAACTCATAGTCCTTAGGCAGACACTTATTTATATGCCTCTCTGCATGTCTGTATGCACACATATAACAACAGTTATTATGACTATATGATAAGTAAATAGTTCATCAATGATGTCATGATTATAATGTATGATGATAGGGCCGGCAAGATAGTTCAGCAGACTAAGTGGCTCCTTAGGCAAGTGCAAGGACCGAGGTTCAATCCCTGGTACCACATGCTGGCTGGGCCCACTCACAGGGGCCACCAGGACTGGGCCTGGTGGGATATGCCTATAATCCCAATGCTTGGGAGGCTGAAAACAGGAGGATTACTATACATCTGAGCTATGCAGTGAAATGTACCAAATACCTAAAAAAGAGTATGATTATATATATATAAATTTTATAAGCATAACATGTAGTCTATGTACAGGGTGTGAAAAACACTGTAATTACTTATATGTTGTAAATTATTGAGGTAAGGAATACTCTTAACTTTTTTATTTTTAACTAGTTTTTCTTAGGACTATTTGCATCACACACATGCATGGGTCAACCATCAACAGGATTTGAAGGTGAGGATTTGAAGGCTTACAGTGTCTGAGTAGCAGGGGATGATTTAGAGAGAAAATAACTACAGAGTACAGGTTGCAGAGGGTAATTTTGCATAGCAGAAAATAGCATTCAAATTTAGGGTGGCAATGACAGGAATATTTGCTCTTTCTACAAAGGAAAGCCATTTGACAGCGGTTTCCTAGTATGCTAGGACAAAAAGTCACATTTATATAAGAATTTCTGGGTAAGAACTTGAATGCTACATGCAAAATATAGCATGTAAAATCTGCCACCAAGACGCAGAAGGTCTTGAGGATGCTGCAAAGTGCACCACACCCTCTTCTATCCTCTGCCCTCCCCAGCACCTCCATTCCCATTCTTCAGCTTCAACTGTTCGATGTCCTCTAACAGGAAACATGAAATACAAAAATAAGGTTGAATAATCCCTTCAAAACAAAGCCAAAAAAGTATTAAATAAATAAGAAAATATATTCTCAGGGTTAAGAAGAAACTATACAGAAGATAGTCTGCATATGCTAGATTTCAGAAAAATCACTGAGAGGAGGGCATTGCTATCTTGTCTCCTTTGATACAGTCTTCCCCCTCAATTTATAGTGAATTTGGATTGTGCGTGGCACGGTTCAGGATGGAATCAAGACCAGGTGACTAAAACCATGCCCACAAAGAAAAGAGCTTTTCCTAGGAGTGATAGGAAACAATTACCACCCAAGACGAGTTCCCTGAAACTGGAGACTGTATAGAGGCTCTAGGTGATGACTGGTGCTGTGTTGGCCATTCTGCATCACCATAATTGCACACTAAGGCCACATACGAGTTTCATAAGGGAAAGCAGCTTAGTGAGCACAGAGCTCTGGAGGTGCAAGCATGACATGTGCGGCCCTGGTGTCACAGTGGCAAGAGCCCAGGTGGGAACCAGCAGAGGTGCATGTGGAAGAGGGACTCAGGGACATTCCCAGGCACTTAGAGAAACCATCCCTGCAGAAGTTAACCACAAGAGCTCTGCTTTACATCCAGGAGCCAGGGTCATACTATACTAGGGCCAAGGGAGGTGAACCCATGGCACTCAAGTTATTTATTTATTTTTAAGATAAAAGATGTTAATATAAGAGTTTTTTTCTAAACTAAAAGTAGATGTGTTCAGGTTCAATTGCAGTATCAACACTTTGACAAGTAAATGAGTTGGAGTTGCAGCTTGGCACTAGCCTCTAAAAGGTTTGCCATCACTGCTCTAGGCCCTGCTTAAAAATTTCCACCACTAAAAGTTTCCACCACTTCCAAATCACTGCCCTGAGGTCTCAGCTACTGACACCTGAACTATGAGGGGATACTCCATGGACACACCATACAGCATACCAGAGAGATCTCCCTTTTCTTTTGAGTAGAGATGCAGGGCATTTTATAACTTTGGAAAAGGACATTAGACCAGGGAATAGCCCCAAGGAAGATGGCTTTATTCCATTGACTGCCTTTTTCTTTGTGGTTTAATGCTTTTAAATATGTGAATGCAGAGATATGTAAGGGAATTTTGAATGCGGTAAAATAAGGTCATCTAAAAAGTAGCAAGCTTTTTATTAAGAATGTTTAAGGGAGCCTGGGAGATAGCTCGGTAGCGTAAGTGCCTGCCTGACAAGCACAAGGTTCTGGGCGCTATCCATGCTACCTTCCCCTCCCAAAATAGATAGATAGATAGATGATAGATAGATAGATAGATAGATAGATAGATAGATAGATAGATAGATAGATAGATGATAGATAGATAATAGATAGATAGATAGATAGATAGATAGATAGATAGATAGATAGATAGACAGACAGACACAGATATTTTAATGATTCTGGTAGCACAGCAGTGATGGTGAGGGTGGTGAAAGTGGCCTTCATTTCCTGTTTAACAAATGCCAGGAGCTGTGCAAAAGGTGTAACTTGCATTATTTCATTCAGTTCTTGGAACACTCCCATCAGTCAGAGATTACCTACATTTCTAGGCTGGAAGCAAAGTCTCAAAGCAATTAAAACAAAAAGTCCTATTCCAAAGGTCACAGCTTTCTGTAGTTTAAATTAGAGGTCTTTAGTGAGGGTGTAAATTATGCAATGTGTCTGGATGAGGCTCTTCGCTTCTTGATGAAAAGCATCCCTGGGAGCTCTTCTTTGAAGCTACAAACGTGGCTATGCCTCCAGGTTCCCTGCCATCATCCTTGGGACTCAGACAAGATGTTTGTTTTCTGTTTGTTGTTTGTCAGCACCATATCTAGCTAAAAGATACAGCCGGGTTTTCTCACCTTACGCTGTGAACATTGCCAAGCTATTAGGTCTGGGCTCCCATGGGCTGAGGCTATTTTCCTGTTGGCAAGATAAGAGGAGCTTTTTTGGCACTGACCTAATCAGGTGACCCTAAATAGGGCCCAGTTGTCCCACTAGTCTTTGGCCCCTTAATGTCACAGCAGATGCCTCAGAGACAGTACCCAGACTACAACTCAAAGCACGCTAGTTTATCGCAAAGTGCTACCACAGCAATTAAGCCTGAGTACTGAGATTTTAGTCTAACAAAACCAAATCTTACATTAACATCTTTTGCCTTAAAAACAACACACATGTCGTGAGTTTGCCGTGACTGAACTGTAGTGTCAGAAACTCTTATGTTTTTCGTTGATCTACTAATAAATTTGGGCACAAAATTAATATCAGATAGCACTGCCCAGACTTCTTAGTTAACTTTATCATTGCCTGGAAAGGCATACATCGATGGCATCAGTTAGTTCATAACTAGACAAGACAAACTGCTTTTACTTGTTACCTGGGGAGTAATGAAAGATCTAGCCAGTTTTGCATTTTCTCCTTTAACAGTACACATTGAGAGTGTCCTTGTACTTTTGTGATCTCTTTAGTCATATACTTAAGAATAATGAGGTCTGTGAAGCTCATCCTGATGGGGAACCTGCCTTAAATACACCAAAAATAATATATGCTCTATCAGAAGGGACAGTGGGATTTGTACAGGCATTAGTAGACTTGGGGCTATTATTCTCATGATAGTCCTCAGAACCCAGGAAGCACTTTTGCAAAAGAACCACCCTCATCTCTTCTATAAAAGGTTCGCTGGACACTGGGGCCTCATTCCTTATGTTTCACTTAAAAAGACTGGAATTTGTTATTGTTTTCTATCAGGGTGTAAGAAATTACCACAAATTCAGGAGCTCAAAATAGCACCAATTTGATATCCCATAATTCTTAGGTAAAAATCCAGACAAAGAAAATGGGATTTCTACTTAGGCTGTTGCAAAATCATGGTGCAAACCAACCCACATTCCTAACTGGAGCTAAGAATAGATGTTGTCCTCTAAGGTGACATCCTTGCAATCGTATGACAGGGTTCCTATTTCACTGTGGCCCATTGCTAGGAGTCTCCCTCCTATCACCCTCACCATATGGCCCTCTGCATCTGCCAAATCAAAAATAGGGAGTTTCTTATGTACGTATCTGTCACACTTTAAGTTTAGTCCACCTTTAGAAGGATCTCTTGATTAGGTCAGTCTGACCAACAATAGTTTCCTTTCTAATTGCCAGCAATTGCATGACCTAATTGCAAGACTAACACTACAGTCACAAGTCCTAGTTGTTCGGGTTGGCGTACGGTTTGAAAGCATCTCTCAAAAGTTCAAGTGCTGGAAACCTGATCTCCGGTATGGTAGTGCTGAGGAGCAGGGACTAAGAAGTGACACCAAGTGAGAAGTGATTTGGTCAGGGAAGCATTACTCTTGGAAGAGGTAAACGTAGTTCTGGAAGGAACCCAGTTACGATGCCACAGAAGGAGTAAGGCTGGCCCCTGAGTCTCTCTGGCTTCCTGTCTCATTATGTGGTCTCTTCTAAATATTATGACTTTCACAAGAGGCTGGACAGATGGAGCCTCACAATTAGGGACTGTCAGATTCTGAATTTGGAGCTAAATAAATCTTCCTTTCTATATAAGTTTTCCAGACTTAGGTATGTTGTTATAGCAACAGAAAGTGGACTAAGAAACAAAGATTCTAAAAATTCTATTATACACCAAGGTGCTGGAAGCTTGGAGATATTCAATAATGCTAAAATGTTATGTTTTACTGAGTTACATTTATTCTACCTGCAGGCATGAGATGAAATCTGAGAAGGAAAAACAGTCCTAAGAATGAGATCTACTTAGATAAAGATTGGAACCCTTGGACAGGAAAGGGCAAGGAAAGTGGGATGGGAAAATAAGAGCATGCTTCTGCTTTTCTTCATCTTATTTCAAGAAACTTAGATGTCTGAGAGTTCACTGCAGGACAGTGTTGGTTAGAAATATGCACTGCTGGGGTTGGGGAGATAGCTCAATGGGGTAAGTGTTTGCCTGGGAAGTGCAAGGTCCTGAGTTCAATCTCTGGTGCTGAGCGAAAGAAAGAAAGAAAGAAAGAAAGAAAGAAAGAAAGAAAGAAAGAAAGAAAGAAAGAAAAAAGAAAGAAAGAAAGAAAGAAAGAAAGAAAGAAAGAAAGAAAGAAAGGGAAAAGAAAAGAAAAGAAAAATGTGCGCTGCAGCTGGATGCAGCCTGGGAGCTGGACAGAAAGAGACCCTGGCATGGACCACAGGACAAAGATGAATCTTTCAATTCACAAGCCAAGCTAGAAGAGACACTTACCTATTTTTGTTTCTCTTGTTCCCTATTCTTGCTTCAAGGGTCTCTGCATATTCTTATTGCATAGCCAATTATGGGGCCCTGCTAGGGGTGAACAACAGGTGCTGGCTCTGCCAACTAGCCCAGTGGCAGCAGCCAGCAAATGTACTAAGGGAATGTGAGTCTTGAGGGAGGCCGGGATCTCTCCTGCATGCACTGACCTCCTTTCCCCAACAATGTCTCTCTACATTTGATAGAGGAATTCTGGGTTCCATTTATTAAAAGAAGTGGATGGAGCTTCCTAACATTGTAATACAAAGGATTAAGTAGTCACTGAAAACACAAGGCGCCTGATGGCTTATGCTGAGAGATTGAACAGACACATCTCATAACCCATCGTTCCACGCCAGCCCCCTGGATCACAATCATGGTCCCTCCAAGGGATCAGGTTTTAATATTCGCTTAACAGCATTAGTAGACCAACTGTGCCACTCATGCCTTTCCAGTTGCTGTGTTTCTAATGCTCTCACACCTTGGGCCTTGCTGACCCTACAGGGACTTCTCTGCCCAGAAGCAGACTATTCTAAACACAGTAAATCACCCCCAGCAGCAACCCAGCCACCCATAGCCCATCTTACCCAGTCCAACCATCTGTGGAGCTGTCACACTCCAGGCCACTTTCTCCTGCTCAGATCAAACTAGGGCTGGGTTTCAGAGAACTGGAAATGCTGAATTGTTCTGCCTAGCTGGTCCTCAGCCTGCTTGGCCTGACTCGCCCATTTACTAACAGTAGGGACCAGAATGAAAGCCCTTAGAGGTTATGTTTTCCTTCAGCTCTATCTCCTGGCTGACTTGGCCTGTGCCACATAATCCTGCAAGGTGCAGGAATCCCCTCCTCTTAGGAATGATGAGAAACAGTCTTTTCAACAGGAATAATCATTCCCTCTGTTCCCCTCACCATGCCTGAATAATGGCGCAACCAGTTTACGTAAATACCAGTTTCCAAGAGTGCTGCAGGTTTCCTGGCCTAGATAATATACTGACTTCTTCCTAGTGCTATCATTGCAATGCCTTCTCATAAAAGGTTTCTGAAATGGAAAGACAATCACAGCAGGGTGTGCATGACTGGTGTAAAATCCAGCCACTTTCCCAACTGGCTATTGTTTTGGCCCTTAGAGTAGGGCAGCAAACATAGGCAATCCAGGGACTACAATTGTAAATGCTGAATCCACTTGAAAGCAAGATAGTAGCATTTTCTATTATCCAGCTCCCCTGAATATTAGAAAATGTTGCACAACATGAACTAAACCTCAACTTTGAGCTTAGCTGAGGACCCTCACGTCTCGAGGGGCCCGTGTGTCCTCCGTAAGTCTGGCTCTCTGTTCTTTCAGTCTCCCATATTTCCTTCAACCTCACTCAGTACTGTCATGGCCCAGATCATTTTTAGGATGATGCGGAATGGACAGAGACTTCCTGCACTGTGAACCCTATGAACACATCCCTTGTAGCATTGGCTGTGGTCCAGGTGGTCCCATGAAGGGGAGCAGCACTGAAGTAGTGATTGGCCACATGAAGACCTCCATGAATGGGATCCCCTAACCTTACAAACGGCACTGCAGAGAGTCCCTACTCTTTTGGCTCTCGTGGCACTTTGGCTCTAGGTTAAAGTGATTCTCCTGTCTCAACCTCACAGCTAGCTGGGACCATAAGTGCATGCTGGGGTGCATTTTGTTTATTTTCTAGTATGGTTTTGGCTTTTCCATTTTAATTCTAAGAACTGAAAAAGAAAAGGTTTCAGGCCACTGTCTACAATTTTACAAATGAAATATTATGAGTGTCAGAAGTTTTTCTTTAAATGTAAAGCAAGGAGATTCAGCATCTCCTCTTCCCATGTTGTATTTTGAAATCCCTTGTGTGCAATAGAAAATTTATTAGCTCAGTACTATTTACCAACCAGACGATGACCATCCTGTTGGGAGTGGCTGCAGCTGGGTATTGGTCACATGTATGAGAGAAGGACAAGGCTATAGTGTGTAAAGCAGTCAAGCTACCTCAGTCTTGAGAAAAAGATCCTGCTTGGAAATTTCATATTAGTCGCTAGGCAGCCTGTGTCTTATGGTACTAACTTTGCAAAGGTGTAAATAAATGCCCCTACTGTTGTTGTTTAGGTCCTTTGCCCATTAGGCAGAGGCCTCCACTTAATCTCAGCTATTATCTCTTGTCTTTATTCTCTAAGTCCCCCACCACTTTTTCCCAGGAACCACACTGAGAGATGGAATTCCTATACCTTTCCCAGTAATCTTTCAGAATTATTTTTATCTGTGTGATCCTCACTAACTTATTGGTATTTTTAAATTTTGAAGAGAAAAAAAATCATTTTATTTATTTATTTTTATGTATTTGATACAAGGTCTTACTGCACAGCTCAGACTTATAGTGATCCTTCTTCTTTAAGCCTCCCCAGTGCTGGGATTATAGGTTTGTACCACTATGCCGGGTCTCAGTGACCTGCTCAGCTTGCCTGGAGCAGAGCGGGTACAGCATCTGGTGCTGGGGATTGAACCTTGGTCCCTGCACTTGCCTGAGTAGGCACTTGGTCTGCTGAGCTATCTCACCAGTTTGAGAATAAAAATAATTAAAAATCATTAATGTCTTACAGAATTTCAAAACAAGATAGTAGGACACCAACAATAGTTGTTATGATTCCTTTCTTTCTGATGACTCCTCGTCAGACCAATGTGTTGCCTTTCAGTTGCTGGGACAAAATGTCCAAGGCAGAAATGCCATCACGGTAGCTCCTGGTGGAGGAAAGCTCCTCAACCATGGCAACCTAGAAGCAGAGAGGAAAAAGAGGATCCCCGGAGAAGCGTCTGCACTCCTGGGCCGCACCCCAGGGACCAGCCCTACTGAGCAGGACCCACCCTACCAGCACATTCAGCTGTGAACTCGGCACTGCTTCACCCACTGGTGTATGCAACACCTCCGTGACGTAATCGCCTTCCAAAGGCTCCCTTCTGGGCACGAGAGACTTTGAGGGACGTTTCACATCTACACTGTAACACATACATTCAATTTATGTGTGACTAAAAAGTAATTTTAAAACCAAGTGTTATTTTAAACTTGTCCACTAACTTCTGTCAATTGTCATGCCCTTGTAGTGACTTTTTTAAAGATAATAAATGCAATAGCTCATTCACTGCCTGTCATAGTGGAACTTCAAATAGAACATGCTATGTGTGGCTGAGGTCCGAGCTGCAGTCATGCTTTGGTACTTAACTGCTTTAAAACTCATCGAGTTTGGTTCCCAGCACATGTTGACATGAGCATTTCTCTACTGCTCATCATTTGCTTGATATTCAGTGACCAATCACGAACTTGCCAGTGTTGATTGCCTCATGACCCTACCCTTTCCTGCCAAAGCCTCTGGCTTGGTACTTGTTAGTTTTGGTACTTGTCATGCCTTCATATACCCAATAGCCATGAGCACCAAGATACCACTGTACTTACAGCATGACTGACCTTCTGCTGTAGCCTTTGTCTGGTGTGAAACCACAGGTGCATGTGCTTCCCCAGGGTAATGGCAGAGTCCTCAATGCAATCCGTGGTATGTGATATCACTTAGCCCTTGCACATGGTAATGCCATCCCCTTCGTCAAACTTCCCTAGGCCCTACCTGAAGGTCATCTTTTCTGCCTTCCCATGCTCTGTTTCCTTCTTAATCCAGGCAATCTGCAAAAACCGAGCTCCATTCCACAAAGTCTAAGGTCTCTGGGAAGAATTAAAAAATTACAGAAATTTGGGTCAAAAGCAGATCAACATTAAATGCTCCTGATTATCATCTCTTTATAATAGATGAGATGCTGCCAACACCTCGGAAGAGGACAGAATTGATTGCAATCAATAGTCCATGCCCACACAGTTCTGACTATTAAAGTACATACAAACCTTCAATTTATCCAAATGCCACTATGGCCAATTTAGAACTATAACAAATTCATCTCTCTACTGTCTCTAAGTGGACTGAAGATATTACACTGCCAAATTCCCTGATACAGTAAGGGGACTTTCTCATTTCCTTCTTGTAAGAACAAGCATCTCAGCACATTCCATGCCCACCTGTGCCATGCTGAGCAAGCGCTGACCAGACATGCTGTCCAGATAATGCAGATCTGCTGTCATAAACAGCTTGGGGGCCTTCACTTGTAGCTACGCATATGGAAGACCAGCATTTCTTCACTGCAGGGAGGTTACCATTGAACCAACTCTGTGCTGCCCTGTGACTCTTAAGTGATGGTGTGATCCTCCTGGGGAAGCTTCCTTTCTCCTGGCCATGACAGTGGTGTCCTGTGGGCTTGCTGCCAGATGGGAGAGAAGTATGAGTCCCTTAGGGCGCCTTTCTCACTGGTATCAAGCACAGGCAATCCTAAGACAAGACATTCATCTTGCAAAAATCACTCTGCTTTCTAAGTCCAAACACAGAGAAGTTGTTGTTATAATCTGGGCTTAGGAGAAATGTGCACAGATCAACAGACATCTTCTGGATGCATACACATATCTCATCTCCATTGTCACATACAGAGATACCAAACCGCTCTGAGCTGTGTGTGACACAATGAAGTCTACACAGAAAGGATCACATTTTCATTTCACATTAAATGTCAAATGACTTGCAGGAGCTATGATTAGAGCAAGCACAGGCCACCTCATTAATAAGAAATAATTCTGGCATGCACGTGTTCACGTGTGCATGCATATGTGCACACAGGCATAGGTGAGTTTTATCTCTATTTTTGTTTCAGTAATGCTGCCTGGAAGTCCATCCCAAGGAGAGGAGTGGTTTTGCCAAGGCTGGACATCTAGGGAAATGGGGGGCTATGCTGGTTCAGAGTGGATACAGTGTTTTATACTGGAGAAACAGAAATGTCCTGGAACTAGAGAATAATGGCTGCATAATACTGTGAAAGTAGTGAATGTTACTGACTTAGGCACTTCTAAACTGGTTAATTTTACAATTGATGACATTTACATCAATATCTAACTTTTTTAAAATGATGTATACCCTGGCTCCAGCCTGAAGTTGCTGATAGAGTGGAACTGAGATGGACAACAATTCTTATTTTATTAAGGCGCCCAGGTTAGTGGCAGGCTCAGCGAGAGGGAGGTCCTGAGAGCATCTTGCCCTGCCCTCCTAATTTCCAATCCCAGTACAGAGGCTCTGGATACAACCACGAGAGTCCTGAAAGAGCTCATGCTCACCTCTTTCAGCCAACCTCTGGTCAAAAGAAGTGACCCTTGATGACATTCGATGGCAGCCACATCACCTAGCAGAGGAGCTCAATGGGAGAGCACCCCAGAGAGGATGGCGGGTGGCCTATGGTGGATCAGGTAGGACATTATAACAAGGGTGAGCACCAGCAAGGCCTGCTTCTTCCTTCCATGCAGCACCAGCACGTCAGTACGAGAATCCTTAGCACGCGGACCAACTCTCCTGCTTAAGAGCAGGAACTGACGTATACAGCACAGTCGTAGCAGCCTTTACCTTACATGTCTGAGGATGCCTGTGTTTCAGATTTTGCAGTTTTTCTGATTTTAGAGTATTTGCTTAGACTTTACTAGTTAGCATCCCTAAACCCAAAGTCTCAAATTTCCAATGCTCCAAAGGTCAACCTGTATTTTATCAAAGCTAGAGAGAACGGCTGACTTGATCTGCTCTCCTTGAAATTTCACTGGATCCCATTTCTACAGCTAGAAGAGGATCCATGGAGTACCAGATACTTCAGGAAATGAAGAGCTTTCAAAATTTCTGAAGCTGTTCAAAGGTCACATAGATGTTAGTGAAACCACAGAAGGAAAAAAGGCTTCAAAATACACAAGCTCTATAGCTCACATACAGGAGCAGGAACACAGGCAGCCCAAGGGGTCCAGGGGCAGCCTTGAACTCAGGACCACAGACCTCATCCTGGTGTTCTCGGGAGAGGTAAATTAAGGAGAGGTTCGGGCCTGCACAAGTACTGCAGGGCAAAACCACCCTTCACTTGATTATGTGAACCTTTGGAGGATTTCTGGTCCTGAGACTTCTCTAGGATACCATGACTAATAATTTTAGGATTGCCAGTTCTTCAAAACGTCCGTTTTGTGGGAATAAGGTCTTTGCCAGAATTTGAACAGTAAGTGCATGCACATTAGGATGCGGTTTTTCACCTTTTGTTCTCAGAAATATGGAAAATGAGGGCGGATCAAATGGGTCTGGTGTTACCCCACTTCTCCTTTCAGCGGTTTAATCGTACGGAAGTCTCGAATTTCATCAGGGTGTGAAAGGCCTTATATTTCTCCTAGCTTTTTTCTCTTTAGACAATGAAGGCTAGCGCTGCAATGCGAGCCCCGCCTTTCCCGAGGCTGCAACCACCTCTCTCAGCCTTCGGCAGCCGACCTCCCCTCCTGGGGGGCTGAAGCGGGGAGCAGGGTCCAGTACCGCGAGCGCCCGCAGCTTCTGCCCAGACCGGCTGGATCCAGGGTCCCTGTGCTGGTCCCTCCCGCAAACGCGCCGGCCTGGGTTCCCCAAAACCCCCACTTCTGCAGCCCTGGAAAGGGTGATTAATTTAAAGTGAGCGGAGTCTGTGTCTTTAAGACAAGCTCATAAATCGTGAAAGATCGCCACTTCTTTTCAAAAGCCTCTCCACGGTCCGCGTCTCCCTTCTGGGTCAGCAAAGTCATTGAAGCTTTAAGGGCATGCCACGGCAGATTACACGATACAGCTGTCCCTGCACCGTGAAAATTAAGTTATGCCCGTGTCAGCGAAGGCTTCCCTTTCTTCCCTAACCCCCCCTTCCCTCAGCTCCCGCGCTCCTCCCCTTCCCTCCCCCTCTCCATCTCTCTCCTGCATTTCTCTCCCTCTCCATCTCTCTTCTCCGTCTCTCCCTTCCATCTCTCTCCTCCACTTCTCCCCTCCATCTTTCTCCTCCATCTCCCCTTCCATCTATCTCTCTCAATCTATCTCCGTCTCTCCTTTCCTCCTCTCTCCTTTCCTTCTCTCCACTTCTCCCCTCTATCTCCTCCATCTCTCCCCTTTATCTCTGTTCTTCATGTCTCTCCCTCACTCCCCTCTATCTCTGTCCTCCATCTCCCCTTCCATTTCTCTCCTCCATCTGTCCCCTCTATCTCTCTCCTCCATTTCTCTCCAACTCCCCATCTTTCTCCATCCCTTCCCTTCGCCCCTGGCCCCTTCCTCCTGACCCGCCCCCTCGGATGGAAAGCGCGAATCCTCAACTGCAGCCTCAGCCACCGCGAGGCGGGAGCTGGTGGGGCTCTGTGCACTGCTGAGCTGTGACAGAAGCCTAGGGCCCCCTTTCCACCATCCCCACGCCGCCTTTGGCTCCGCCCGAGGCACTCGCACGAGGCCTGCGGCCCTCCGCGGACCCTGCCCGGACTGGAGGGGCACCAGAGCATTGGGGCTGGGCCGAGTCCTGCTCGCAGGCCCGAGCGTCGGTGGCGCCCGCTGGCCTCCAGCCTGCCCTGCGGAGATAAAGACCCCGGCCGAACAGGGAGCCCCACGCCCCTGCGGCCTGGGAGGCGGGGTCTGCAGCGGCCACACTGCGTGCTGATTCCGCTTCGGAGGCTTGGGGACCCCGAGTCCCTCTTGCAGCCGCCCTCACACTCGAGGCCCTCCCGGTGCCAGTGGCTTCCTGGCACAGACCAGAGTGAAAAGACGACCGTCCTGGGCGGAGCTGGGGATGCGGGCAGTGGTCAGCTCCTCACTGAACGAGATGGAAACAGTTCCAAAAAGTACACTTCCTACTATTTTTAAAAAGAACTTTTGAGAAAACTTCTAAACCTAGCGTGAATTGTGTTGACCTACAAACCAGAAAGTAAAGCAATGCTTTTGTTAATAATTAAGGGCCTAGCATGAAGGTGTTGTCAAAGGGAACCCTTATTTCACGGGAACCCAGGGGTGTGCAGGGCGCTAGGAAGGTCGAGAAAGCTCCAGGAGAAGCAACCTAGCTGAGCTTCCGGCAGCAGAGCTGAGCTGCCTGCTCTGCAGGGCTCCTGGAGGCCGTGTCTGGGAGGTTAATCCTCCTTGGAGCAAGCCAGGAGCTGGAGCAGCCTAGAGAAAGCGTAAGCCCATACAGCAGTCTCCCTCCAACCCCTCAACACCTTTTAAAATTTTATTTTATTTTATTTTTTTCAAATTTCAGAATAGAGTCTCCTTAAATTGCTAAATTGCCCAGGCTGAGTCTGAATCTCCAATCCTCCTGCCTCAGTTTCCAGGAACCTTGGCATTATATGCTCATGCCTTTCTATACAAGGGTCCCTGCATCTGCAAGAACTCCCCATTTGCAGGCCCTACAAACCTCCACTCCCAGCCATGCCAAGAGACAACTGTCTTTGGTTTCCCTAGTGGTAACTAGAAATTGTGTACAAATTCGTGATAAAAAGGACAAGACATAAAGGGGAAGTGGAGAATTCATTTGTGCAATCTGCGTAAGGCAAGGAGAATATTTTCTGGGCTGAAACCACTAGGAGACTCAAGAGGAGCCCCTTGGGGAAGGAAGGCTTCCTTATGCCCACCCCGCTTCTCTGGAATGTGGAGAGCACCTTCCCTTCCCTGCAGTTCCAGGAAAGCAGGTACAAACCCAAGCTGCACCACTCCTGTGCCAAAGAAACGCATAAATCTTAAAAAAAAGAAAAAAAAGTTGGGGATATAACTCAGTGCTAAGGCCCTGGGTTCAATGCCTGTAACCACAAAAAGAAGAGCAAAAGGCGTAGCATCTGCATATAATCTACACACACCCTCTTCCATATTTTAATTTTTTAAATCTTATTTGTTTATTTGGTACAGGGTCATGCTATGTATCCTGAACTCATAGTGATCCTCCTGTCTCAGCCTTCCCAGCGCTGAAATTACAGGCATGTGCCACCACGCCCAGATTCTGTGGCAGGCACAAGGCATGACACCAGCAAGGCGTGTGGTTCTAGGGATCAAAGCCGGGTGCTTGCCAGGCAGGCACTTAGATCAGTGAGCTAATTAAGTTCAGATCGATGATCTGAGTTAATCTACAGGTAGAGAACCTGAGGGAGGGACCATGAATTGTGTCCCCCTTTTCAATGATTTTGAAAGAGTCTCCTCTCTTAGTACAAATGCCTGAGATTTGATTGCAGGGCAAATAGTATTTCTGGAAACACAGGGGAACTGCCAGAGTTGGGGAGTAAGGCCAGGAAGGGAAAGTACCTGAGGAGAAGGGGCCAATAGTAGCACTGATTACAGTCCTGCCAGAAAGCTCCACGATGGTGTGAGACATGGTTCAGGGTGACCCCCAGCACAGGGCGTGGGAATGTGGTCCTGGTGAGCAGTGTTCTCGCATCACTGGCTAGAGACATGGCTGAGGAAAACATCCACAGGGTCAGGCAGTGTGGCTCCCAGGAGCTCCCCAAGTGCCCCACTGGTAATCAGAAGGGAGAGCTTTCCCAGGAGAGAGGACTGGGCCACATGGCTGAGCCGGGGCCACTCAGCAGCAGGCCTGACCCTCCAGCGACACTTGGAGGCTCATCCTGATCAGATTACTCGGTGCTCTCTTTGGAATGAAAACTTACCGTGTCAAAGCTTGGTCTTGTGTTTCTAGACATCCCTCTTCATTTCACCTCGGATTTGAGTCATTGTTCTCTTCTCCCCATATGGCTGCTCTCACTAGCAAACATCAAGTTTCTGTATCCCCAAGGTGCAAAACTTTTCATAATTACATGGCACATGTAAACCCTGATCATGTATAAAACATTTAAAAAGTCAAGCATAAATTAATTTAAACTTATGGTGGATGACACAGGGAGATAAACCCAGCAGTAAATGCCACAAGTGGTAAGCAGCCTTAACTACTTGTAAGCCTGCTTCTCACTGTTGATACCTTAATCATATTTAGGGAGTCAAGGAGCAGGCTCTGGGGTGACTCCTGTGCTGGCCACGTGGCTACTGTGACCAGGCTCTGAAAACCATGCAACATAGCTTTGTGTATGTAGAACACAACTTCAAAAATTACTTTGCTATCACATGTCTGAGGAGGTAGTGTATGATCTCTGTTCTCTGGCTGGCAGCACTAAAAGACATGGGAAATAACTGCAGAGTAAGTGATAGCTACAAAAAATTTGATGGTTTTTTCCATTTATAAGGAAATAAACTTAAAGGCAGAGTCTTTTGCAAAAATGTTTCTGTTTTGATTATAATGAAAGCAGAATAAAGACTGGGTGTGGTGATGCAAGCCTCTAATCCCAGCTCTTGGGAGGCTGCAAACAGGTGGATCCCTATGAGTTTTATCTGCAAGTGAGACCCTGAATACCCTGTAGACTCTTCCCTAAAAATGCAAACACAAATACAAATAATAATAATAAATACATTTAGACAAAGATCGTTTAAATTCAGATTTTCATTATGTAGAGTTAAAGTAACTTGTCATTTCCATTCATTTATCCTTCACATAAATATTTTAAATTTATTACTAAATATCTCTCTATTATCATAATTTCATTCTTATTTTTGTTACTGCTTTTTAAAAAGGCTTAGTTAGCTTCAAGCTTATTTGCAATGTCTGGTTTTTATTTTTATTTCCTGGTCATGTAACGAAGTACTGCATTTTCCCACCAACAGTTACAGCAAGACTGGTATATAGTGAACAGTCTTGTTCTAATTTTGTTCAAATGTAAGTGCTTACGCAGTTTGAAGAAAGTATCTGGATATGTGGGAGGTAGGAGTAGGACAGGGGTGAGAAATCCTAATCCTATAGCTTTTAAAACTGCGAGAGTTGGACCTCATCTGGTGTAAATGGATTAAAAATCTTTTCTCATTTCAAAGGTTTGATCTCAACAATGGCTTGATTTGATGAAATCAAAGTGGCAGCTTGGATTTGGAAACTATTTAAAGTGGAACGTCGTGAAGTTTACATGTGAGGGAAGATTTGGCAGAGGTGTAAATGTGGAGTGACCACGGATTTATCTGTGTGTTTCACTGGAGGTCTATTTGCAAGGAGATCAAGGATGGCAAAAAGTGTAAAGTATCAGATTACTTCTCTAACAGCAGGATGTCTTTTACAATTCTTAGCCTGGAAAGTAAAAGAGGACATATGCTTTTAAAGAACAAGGTGTCCTGCAAAAGGCATGTAGTGTGCTAGCTCCCCTTCCCCCTCCCTGCCCCACCCCCAGCACATACCACTGACCCTTCCTCCACATTGTGTACTACCATCAAGAGCATGCGCTCTGGGCTAGCAAGGTAGCTCAGTGGGCTAAAGTACCTGTTTAGGCAACCTTAGGCAAGCACAGGGACCACCACTGGATCCAGGCACCACATGCCATGCCAGCCCTGCCCCCAGGGTGGTCTGAACTGTCCATAGAGTCCAGGTATAGTGGTACAGGCATGTAATCCCAGCACTGGGGAGGCTGAAAACAGAAGGATCACCATGAGTCTGAGCTATATAGTGAGACCCTGTAACAACCAAAAGCATTAAACAAACAAGCAAACAAACAAACATGTGCTCCAAGCAGATGCAGGAAAGGAAACAAAAAGAAAGGCAAAACTGTGGTGCATTGATAGCAGATGGATCAAATGGCAGAGAGTGAAGAATAATCCACATCTGTAGTCTACTGGGGCCTAAATTCTTAGGGATTGCAAACTGTTTTCAACTGAGCGAGGACCATTACTACAATGCTAACAGTAATAACAAAAACAATAATAATGTAATTTACATCTCTGTTGTCTTTGGAATGATCCAGAAGCTGGGCAATTGCTTCACATCCCCACCCCTGTGTTTATAAAGTCAACAAAAACTGGTCAGCTCTGTCTTTGCCATTAAGCAAAGTCCAAGCAACACTTGAAGCCGAAAAAGTGTTGGGACAAACCTGCTTCAGTGTCCTGCCTAAATTCTGGGAGGACATCAGAGGCTAGCAGTATAGTAAATGGGTATGTGACACCTGATAAAACAGAGGCCCACACTGGCGAGGCCTCTCAGAGTTCACAGACCAAGCACAAATATCTCTGAGCAGAATCCTTTCATATACATAATGAATCCACAAGATATAACTAATCATTTCTGGATTTGAAAACTGTTTTAGGCATTAAATTCATGCTCATCTCTGTATTACTATAATTTTGAACATAAAGAGATCCTCAGGAGATTTAAGTCTCCTACAAAAGAGGCAATTTAAACTCCACAGCACTTCCATCATAGCTGCACTTCTAAGTCACTCAGCTCGTCACTTTCTATGCTTGCTTCCTCCTATAGTTATTTTTTCTATAAAATATGGAACTATATCGGTTATATAACAAATACACCTAGAATTCACTTCATAAAGGCTGATAAAGATACTCCCTTCGTTTTCTATTGCCAGTATCACTAATTGCCATAAATGTGGTAGCTTGAAATGATACCAGAATATTATCTGAGAGTCCTGAAGGTCATAAACCCAGAGAGCTCGTGGAGCTTCATGCGAGCTTCTGGTGATGAGTACACAGGGCTCCTTTCCCTGGCTTCTTCAGGCACTTGTTGGCTCATGGTTCCCTTCCATTTTTCAGGGCAATAGTCGGATTGTCCTAGTCTCCTCCATAGCTCCATCTCTGACTCTTCTGCCTCCCTCTTGCACCTAAAAAATTCTTGGGGTTACAATGGACTCACTGAATAATCCAGAATAACCTCTTCATCTCAATATCCTTAGCCTACTCACACCCACAAAGAACCTCTTGTCATGGAAGTCACAGGCTCTGGGAAGTTGGATGTGAATGTCATTTTGTAGAGTGAGCAGAGAGCATTATCTCTCTATGACAAGTACAGAAAACACGCAATCCAGAAATATCACTACTGTATTGGGCAAGTTTTAGCACAATACATTAGTTCTTTAGCTTGTTGCCTAAATTTACTCAGTCCTGCCATCAACTTCTTCAAATGAAGAAAAGTAGGGATATGTAACTTTTAAGAGAGCTTAATGAATATTCAAGGTGCTTTCAAATGATGCTATAGCCTTTAAGGAAAAATTGTTCCCAAACCTTATGTATAAAGACTGCATGGATAATCTAGCTCTACTGGTTGACTCTGATTACAGAGTTAAGTGGAATAGTGACGATGACAATCCCAAGAAACCAGGTGTCTATTAGAGACATTTGCCTCTGGTTCATCTACTTCCACTTTAGATGTGAAAAATCAGCTTTTAAAAGATCAATAGGCAGCAGGACTTCCAGAATGGTGGCATGAGGATCTCTTTAAATCCTCCCATTCATTAAAGAAGTAAAAATACTGGCAAAAACCATCAAAACCAAAATTTTCAAAACTCTAGAAATTAAGCAAAGCCTACAACAACCTAAACCCAAAGTTGCTGATGGTTGTTAAAAACAGCAGGATTGATGGCATTTTTAACTCAGTGCTCACATTTCTTACTCCCTTTCTCTATAGTAGGCTAGAAAGCCAGCAGCATTACAAGCATACCATACCCGCCAGAGCAGAGAGGCTTGGTCTGGTGCCCTCATCTCTATCACTTATGGAGACTTATCAAAAACTAGGAGTAGAAGTTCCACTGGACCCAGATATTCCCCTTCTGGGTATTTCTTCAGAATTGAAAACATCATACCACAGTGATACTGGTGCACTGATATTTATAGCAGCACATTAGTCATAGCTAAATCTTGGAAACAACCCAAATGCACACCAGCCAAAACATGGATAAAATAGATGTGGTGGGCTACGGAGATAGCTTGACAGTCTAAGAACTTGGGTTCAATCCCTAATACTACATGCTGTGCCAGCCCCACACATGCCTGAAATCCCAGTGCTGGGGAGTTTGAGACAGGATCAGTATGAATCCAAGCTGTATAGTGAGACTCTGTACCAAATAAATGAATGAATGAATGAATGAATGAATAAAATATATTTTAAAAATGTGTATTTTTATACAATGGGGTACTATTCAGCTATCAGGAAAGATAAACTTGAGGTTTTTATAGGTAAATGGATGCAACTAGAGGCTACGCTCATAAGTGAATTGAATCAGATCTGTGTGTGTAAACATCCTATT
>PVKN010001491.1:0-45677 GCA_004027915.1 Capromys pilorides
TTTTTTTTTTTTTTCTTCTGTATTTAGGATAGGGTCTACGGGGTTTCATTGCATAGATTAGACTAAGTAATTCTCCTATTTTCAGCCTCCCAAGCAGGGATTACAGGCGTGCACCACCATATCCAGTCTCAATTGCCATCTCAGTGAGCCCCGGGGGTGGGCTGGCATGACAAGCTGAGGATTGATCCCAGCCACTGGGCTCTGCCTAAGTAGGTGCTTTAGTGCACTGAACTACCAGGCCAGCCATGATATTTGTATTTTTTAAAGCTTCCTCTAGATGGCCACAGTTGGTAGTGCCTGAAGTTCAAGCAACTTTGAGGTCTAAATAAGAATAACTGCTGATGCATGCCTGTAATCTCAACACTTAGGAGGCTGAGGCAGGAGGATAGGTGCGAATTCGAAACCAGCCTGGGTTACAAAAAGTGAGCTCAAGGCCAGCCTGAACTGCATAGCAAGACCTTGTCTCAAAAAGACAAAAAAACAAAACAAAAACCAAAAAAACCTGCTTGCTCCCATCAATTGGATGTTGCTCCAACCAATACATTTAGTGAATGAATGAATCAATCAAGATTGATTATTGGTGGGCCAGGGAGATAACTCCGTGGCACAAGTGCCTGCCTGGCTAGTACAAGGTCGTGAGTTTGAACCCCGGTCCGCCCAAAAACAAAACAAAACAAACAGAAAAAAAAAAACCAAAGATTGATTATTGATAAAATCCTCACATTGATAAAAGAGGGGAGCATATAAAATGAAATCATTGTGCTCGCTTCGGCAGCACATATACTAAAATTGGAACGATAAAATGAAATCATGAGATAGTTTACGAAACAAAGCAGGGGCCAAGGAAATAGCTCAGGGGCACAAGTCCCTGCCTGGCAAGTGCAAGTTCCTGAATTTAACCTCCAGTTCCATAAAAAAAAAAGAAAAAGCAAATTTTAAAATCATGGAAAACTCACACAGACTTGGTGACCAGTGCCTGTATCCAAGCGCTCCAGACACAGGCAGGAGGATCTTGAATTAGAGACCAGCCTGGGCTCCATAGCAAAACTTGCTTCAAGAGAAGAAAGATAAAGACTTCTGGGGTACAACCTGTTCCTCATACAGGGAATCAGTGAAGGCTCAGAAACGAAGCACGGCAGGGCAAGCTCAGCTGTGGGAGTCACAAAGACAGGCCAAGGAGGGAAGCTGCCTGTACACAAACCAAACACTGGCGAGGCTCTGAGATGCGCTGTACCTGTGAACAGCATGCCCTCACCTGAGATGGGCAGGTCGGGAAAAGCCAGACTGCATCTCTAACCTTGAGGATCTGCTGTGCGATGCCAGGGAGGACTGGCTCCCAGCTCCTGGTGACCTGAAAGCCACCTGCCTGCGTGTCATGACCTGCACAGCACCTAACAGAAGTCATTTATTAATTACGATTTATTTCCTCCTCACCCAACATGCCACCCACAGAGCAGAGAGGGTGGACCTTGTGGCAAGAGAGCCACCAGGAATCATCATCAGCTTTGGGGTCAGTTCCTAGGAACTGAGTCTAGTCAGAGCATGAGCTGGCAGCTTGTTAAACAAGGACTAACTGTTCCTTTCTGGGACTAATGCACCCAGTGAGAGACTTTTCCTCAGCAAGCCTGATGATTACTGTCTTATGCTAGAGCATACGTCTTTTTATTTTACTTATTTTTATTTTTTTAAAGAGAGTACAAGGGGCTGGGGAGTTCACTCTGTGGCACAAGTGCCTGCCTGGCAAGTGCAAGGTCATGAGTTCAAACCCCGATCCCGCAAATAAATAAATAAAGTACAAATTAGAATTAAAACAAAAAATTATGTGATACAGATTTTCAATTCTTGTCTGCTGGTCCCACCCCTGAAGCACGCTGAGACAGTGATTGAGACTGGGTGTGGTGGTGTGCTCCTGTAATCCCAGGGTTTGCGAGGCTGAAAACGGGAGAATCACTATGAGTCTGACTACAGTGATGCATGCCTGAAATCCCAGCGCTGGGAAGGGTGAGATAGGAGGATCACTATGAATCTGATCTGTTCAGCAAGACCCTGTATCAAATAAACAAATCTTAAAAAAAAAAAAGACTATATAAGGAGTGGTTGTAGTCTTGGAAGGTAGAAAAAGAGCCTGGGAAGATCTGCTCCATGGAGCATGTACGGGTTACATGTTCCTTTCTTTCCAGCCATTTTTTTTTTTCGAAAGTGGTGTTTTATGCTTAATAAAACATTTTTCCAGCCAGGCATGGTGGCACACACTTGTAATCCCTAGCACTTGAGAGGCTGAGGCAAGAGGATTGATGTGAGTTTGAGACCAGCCTGGGCTACAAAAGTGAGCTCAAGGCCAGCCTGAACTGCATAGTGAGACCCAGTCTTAAAAAGACAAAAAAAAAAAAAAAAAGTTTTTTCTGGATAGGTTTTTGACTGAAATTCCATCTGGTCCAAGATACAAGACCTGTTCTTCTTCCCTCTTCCCTTCCTCCCCTGCATTTAGGACAGGGTTTACAGGGTCTCACTATATAGATCAGACTCATAGTGATACTCCTGTTTTCAGCCTCCCAAGTACTGGGATTAGAGGCGCATGCCACCATGCCCAGTCTCAATCGCCATCTCAGCACACAATGAGGGGCAGGGCTAGTGTGGCATGCTGGAATCGAACCCTGACAGCCACACTCTGCCTAAGCAGGTGCTTTAGTCTGCTGAGCTATCAGACCCACCAGATCTGCTCTTCTAAGGCCTTTGCCAGCCAAAAGGCATCTCCTGGTGCATGATAGACACTCTACTAGCCAAAAGGGACCTCTATGATAATATCCTGAAGCGTTCTATAATGCCTCTGTTACTTGGGTCAAGAAACAGGCTTTTCTTAGGAACTGGGCATGGTGGAGCATGCCTGTAATTCCAGCACTCAGGAGATTGAAATAGGAGGATCACTATAAGCTTCCAGATCAGCCTGAGGGCTACAAAAGTGAGCACAGGGCCAGCCCAAATTGTATAGTGAGACCCTGTCTTAAAAAAAAGAAGAAGAAAGTAATATTAAAAAAAAAAAATGATGTCTGGTGTGGTGGCGCACGCCTGTAATTCCAAGTACTTGGGAGGCTGAGGCAGGAGGATCAGTGCAAGGTTGAGACCAGCCTGGGCCACAGAAGTGAGCTGAAGGCCAGCCTGAACTGCGTGACGAGACCCTGTCTCAAAAAGACAAAAAAAAAAAAAAAAAAAAGAGAAAAGAAACAAGTCATTCCTGAGCTGGGTGTGACGACACAGACTTGCAGTCTCAGCACTTGGAAGGCTGAAGTGGGAGGATTGTTGTGAGTTCAAGGTCAGCCTGGGTTACATAGTGCATTCACAGCTAGCCTGAACTGCATATGGAGACCCTGTCTCAAGAACAAAAACAAGACTGGGAGTGGCGGCACGTGTCTGTAATCCCAGCTCTTAGGTGGCTGTAAACAGGTGGAGCACTATGAGTCTGATCTAGCGGCAAGACCCTGAACACCCTGTAGACCCTTCCCTAAAATACAAAAAAAAAAAAAAGATAGGCTATTTATAAATTAGGGAGCTTCCAGGTAGAGTGTAGCTCAGTGATGTAGCATGTATTTTGTATGTGTGAGGCCCTTTGTTTAATAACAAGCACCAGAGAAAATAATGAATATTTTGTGTACCTGTATGTGTTTATCAAGAAGCATAGGGGCTGGGGAGATAGCTCAGGGCATAAGTGCCTGCCTGGCAAATGCAAGGTCCTGAGTTTGATCCCTGGTTCCACAATAAATTAATTAATTAATTAATTAAGTACAGTGATTCCACATGATTTTTGGGCCAGTGACATGGCTCAGTGGTCTAAAGCACCTACTTAGGCAAGCTTAGGCAACTGCAGGGACTGAAGTTCGATCCCCAGCATCACATGCTGCCCCCCACCCCCAGGGCAGGCTGAGCTGGCCATAACATACATACATACATACATACATACATACATACATACATAAAGTTTAACACCACACACACACAAAAGAAGCATAACTGAGAAGACCTACCTATTAGGGAACCCGTTCACTTGTTGATTCACAAAGCTGCATAATAATTGTGCAGCTGCTACTTACAGCCACTGCACTAGTCACTGGGGTTATACTGGTGACTAAGACAATCAAATTTCCCCTTGCTAAATACACAGAAATGAAGGATGAGATTAAAAAATATATCTGCGTGTGGAGTTGTTCAGTGGTAGAATGCTTATCATGGGCAAAGCACCACAAAAATTTAAAGTATCAGGTTATTATAGCCTCTAAAAAGGAAAATAAGACATTTTGAGAATGGAGTGATGAGGTTTGCCAAGTTATACAAGGTAGACAGGAAGGCTTCTCGGATGAGGGGACATTTCATCAGATGGGAGCAAGGGAATCATGTAGCCAAAGGGAAAGCTTGCTTGTGGGTATTTCTTGTTTTCGTTTTTGTTTTTTCAGTACAAGGTCAGTCTACAGGGTTTCACTACACAGATCAGACTCACAGTGATCCTCCTGTTTTCAGCCTTCCAAGTGCTGGGATTTCAGGCACGTGCCACCACGCCCAGTCTCAGTCACAGCTCAGCACACCCTGGGGGCTAGGCCAGCATAGCCTGTGGTGCTGGAGATGGAACCCTAGTCCCTGTGTCTACCTAAGCAGGCGCTTTAGTCTGGCCAGCCCAAGAAAGCATTCTTGAAGGATATGCATGTGTAAAGGCCCTGAGATAGAGCTCGGTGTATTAATCATACTTGTAAAACAAATATTCAGAAGTTTGAGACAGGAGAACCACAAGTTCAAGTTTAGCCTCAGCTGCAGTCACTTGTGCTGCAGAGCTATCTCCCCAGCCCCCACCGATCAGATATTGTCTTAAAAAAAATAATAACCTGCCCCCAGAGGTAAGTGTGCTTGTGCACATCTCTGTTCCCAGTACTGTGAGACTGAGGCAAAAGGATCCTAACTTCAAGGGCAAATGGCAACCTAAGAAAACCTTATCTTAAAAAGAAAAAGGACTGGCGATGTAGCTGAGTTCAAAGGCCCTTGGATCAAGGCGGGGTGTGGTGGTGCACACCTGTCATCCCAGCACTTGGGAGGCTGAGGCAGGAGGATCAGTGCAAGTTCAAGACCAGCCTGGGCTACAAAAGTGAGCTCAAGGCCAGCCTGAACTGCATAGCGAGACCCTGTCTCAAAAAGCCAAAAAAAAAAAAAAAAAAAAAGGCCCTTGCATCAGGTAACATACCCACACCCACATCCACACACTTAATAAAAGATCCTATAGCAGAATTGAAGCTGACCTGTACTAGGAGCAGCAGAAAGACTAATACGGCCAGGAAGGAAAATAGAAAGAAGTGAAAGATATGGTTAGAGAGTTAGGTGTGAGCTTTGTCAGTCATGGTGAGGAATGTGTATCTTGTCTTAGGCATAAGAGAAAGCTGTGAAAGAAATATAAGGAAGGTAGGAAAAAGTCCGATGTGGATGCTAAAAAGATCACGCTTGCTGCTCTGAGCCATGAGAGTGAGGTCTGATTATTACAAGGAGAATGTCTTAGCACTCAGAAGGCTGAGACAGGAGGATCACTGTGAATTTCAGGCCAGCCTGGGCTCTATGGTGACTTCTTTTTTCTTTTCCTTTTGTCTTTTTGATACAGGGTCTTGCTATGCAGTTCAGGCTGGCCTTGAGCTCACTTTTGTAGCCCAGGCTGGTCTTGAACTCACACCAATCCTCCTGCCTCAGTCTCCCAAGTGCTGGGATTATAGGTGTGCACCACCACACCCGGCTTCCATGGTGATTTCAAGGATAGCCAGAACTACATATAGGCCTTGTCTCCAAAAAACAAAAACAAAATCTTGGCAACTAAGGGGATGGTTGGACCTGTGGAACTGGAGGTGTAGAGAATCATCAGAGAAGCACACAAGGAAGCCTGTGAACCAAGCTCATCCACGTGAGCAGGTGAGGGAACAAACCAGTACAGCAGCCACACATAGCCCCCAGCCCTAGGGAGCTCTCCCACCCTGGGGACAACATACTTGCTTCTGAGAGAACACAAAGGTGAGACTGTTGACTTCCACCTGATACGCATACCTGTAAGGCCAGGAAGGATCTTGTGACTTAAGACTTTTCTTAACCTGGATTGGAAGAGGGAAGCCCAGGACCTTTGGCTCTCAAAATACTTCAGCTGAGAGTCTTGAACTCACTCCAGTTCCTCTCCTGAGGTGAGCAGGAGCAGATTTGCCATTACAAAAAGGCTGAGGGTGGCAGTCATTCAGGCAGGAGAAAAACAGGCTCATTTAGAGCTCTTAGGAATGAAAGATTCCCGTGAGCCATAGTAGTACAGGTAAGTTTTTAGGGTGAGAGCCTGGGCATCTTTCTTTTTCTTTTTTCTTTCTTTCTTTACTGTTTTTGGAGACAGAGTCTCATTGTGTAGTTTAGGCTGGCCTTAAGCTCACTATGTAGCACAGGCTGGGCTAGTACTCGTAGAGATCCTCCTTTCTCAGCCTCCTGAATGCTGGAATTATGGGCATGCACCCCAAGCCTGGCAGCATATCTTTATTTATAAAGCTTTCAGTAGTCTTCATGTTAGTGCATGTCTACAGTATCAGCTACTTGGGACATGGAGGGAAGATTACTGGAGCTATGAGCTAGAGGCCAGTCCAGGCTACCAACTGAGAGAATGTCTATAAATGGGTGAATCAACCTTCCAGTAAATATGTTTCCAACAAACACCAGTTTATAGGAAAAACAAGCGATAGAGAAACATATAAAATGCCACCATGGTTGTCAGGTGTGGTGGCAGATGCCTGTAATCCCAGAACTGGGGAGGCTGTTCTCGGCTACATAGTGAGTTCAAGGCCAGCCTGAACTACAAAATGAGACTGTCTTAAAATAAACAAACAAACAAATGGCCAACGGATAGCTCAGTGAGTTAAAACACCTGCTGAGGCAGACCTAGAGACCAGGGGTTTGATTCTTGGCCTGCCATGCCAGCCCTGCCCCTGGGGCACACTGAGATGGTGATTGAGACTGGGCGTGGTGGCACGTGTTTGTAATCCCAGCACTGAGGAAGCTGAAAAATAGGAAGGATCACTACAAGCCCAATCTGTGTAGTGAGACCCTGTAGACCCTGTACTAAATACATTTAAAAAAGATACAATAAATAAATGTTACCTTAGACTGTGTGATAGCCAACTGTGATATCTTTTTTTTTTTTTTTTAGACAGAGTCTCACTATGTAGTTCAGGCTGGCCTTGAGCTCACTTTTGTAGCCCAGGCTGGTCTCGAACTCACACTGATCCTCCTGCCTCAGCCTCCCAAGTGCTGGGATTACAGGCATGCACCATGTGGTGTCCATTTGAATAAGAAACGCTTAGCTGATTGGTGCAGCACAGTGCTGGGTGGGTCTGATGATTTACTTGCTGAAGAAAACTCGTCCTGTGTGGGGGTGGCACCAACAGATAGGCTTGTAGTGTGGATGGAGCAAAAAGAGTAAAGAGTTTCTCTTCTGCTTCTTCAAGGAGCTCCAGGCTTCACCATCATCTTTGCATGACTCCTGGCTTCCAGCAGACTTTCCAGCCTTTCAACACAGACTTTCCAGCCTTTCAACATAGATCCTCCAGCCTCCTGGTAGAGACTTTCATGGAACTCGAGCGAGCTCTAGGCTTTTGATCTATGACAAATCACCTGGCTCTCCAGCGTGCCAACTGCCTTTTTGCATTCTTTCATAGCTGATACTGCAGGCAGCCACTGTAAGCCTACCTTGAAAATCCCTATATGTTGCTACCACATATATGCTTTTTTATATTAAATCTGTTTGTCTAGTGAACTCTAATTGTTACAGAATGCAACCAACAAATTCAAGAACATGGAACACTCGTCTATGTGTGCTGGTTCAGCCAAGTTTTCAGACACATGAAACAAATGGATCTCAAGACAGAAGCCAGCTTGGATTCCAGGGAGAATCACTGCCTCAAGAAAGAGGAAACAGAACAACAGAAGGTAAAACAATTAAATCATCTAGGGCATCCTGATGCTCACCATAGGGAAGTATGCTTGTGGGAGCCAAGGAGGGAGGCAGTCTGCATACAAACCAAGTACCGGGAGGGCTCTGAGATTCACCGGGCATCTGAGCAGGTGTTGTCACCTGAGATGAGCAGGATAGATATTTCTGGATTTTTTAAAAAATATACTTATTTATTTATTCATGTTATGTCCGGCTCAGCTTGCCCTAGGGTGGGGCTGGCACAGCATGTGGTGTCGGGGATCAAACTGAGGTCCCTGCGGTTGCCTAACTAGGTGCTTTAGACCGCTGAGCTATCTTGCCGGCCCCCAGACATATAGATATATCTATCTATCTATCTATCTATCTATCTATCTATCTATACACATATATACATAGATATCTATAAGTATATCTATAAATATATAGATCTTCCTGTAGCCTACCTTTCTTGATGTTTATATCACCAGTAGGTGTGATCAGTGGAGGCTTGTCCTGACAACTCACTGAAAACCCCAACAGTTTGCCATGACTCAGGGTGACCTGCAAAGCTTGTGTAGACACATAGATGAGAAGTGTGATATTAGCTGGGATTGGAGGGATTCAAGCCATCTCTATGTGCCTTGGCCAGGAGGACATCGATGTGTTCCTTTGCTATCTGGAGCTATTTTCTAACCTGAAGTGAGGCTGGTAAAAAACAAAACAAAACAAAAATTAAAAAACCTCTATTTGTGTGCAGAATAGAATGGACAATCATGCATTAAACTAGTATGGTTCTGGGGCTGGCAAGATGGCTCAGTGGCCTAGAGTGCCTGCTTAGGCAAGCTTAGGCAACCACAGGGACCGCGGTTTGATCCCCAGCACCACATGCTGCGCCAGCCCCACCTCCAGGGCAGGCTGAGCCAGCCAGAACATACATACATACATACATACATACATACACAACCTAGTATGGTTCTGGGCTGAGCTGCTCACAGAGTCGGGGTCACCACATGCCTTTGTGGCTAGAAGCAAGAGGTGACCAGTGTCCTGAGTGTCAAGGGCACTTATTCTTCAAGTAATATCATGTGTGTGCCTTATATGTATAGATGTGTGGTGTTAGCTGTCACAGTAGACATAGGGGGGCCTTGATGAGTTCACTTCCTAGCTCAGCAATAAGAAATCACCACAGACTTCCTGAGAAGGAGGCAAAGGGGGAGGAAATGTGGCAAACGTGGTTTATATAGAGAGCAGAGAAGCTATCTGTGTCCCTGTTTGTAAAGTAGGTAAGTCACCAGAGAAGCTTGGCATATTGAAGTTTCCACAAACTGCCATTCTCTTATTTTTTATGAATTTAGGACAGGGTCTACCAGGCGTATAGGGTCTCACTATATAGATCAGACTTGTAATGATTCTCCTGTTTTCATCCTGCTAAGCACTGAAATTATAGGCGCACACCACCATGCCTAGTCTCAATTGCTGTCTCAGCGTACCCTGAAGACAGGGCCAGCACAGCATGCCAGGAATCAAACCCCAGGCCACTGCACTCTGCCTAAACAGATGCTTTAGTCCACTGAGATATCTGGGCAGCCCTAAACTGCCATTCTTTTTTTTTTTTTTTTTGTCTTTTCAAGACAGGGTCTTGCTATGCAGTTCAGGCTGGCCTTGAGCTCACTTTTGTAGCCTAGGCTGGTCTCAAACTCGAACAGATCCTCCTGCCTCAGCCTTCCAAGTGCTGGGATTACAGGCATGTGCCACCATGCCTGCTAAACTGCCATTCTTGAGACAACTTATCAGAGTCCTAGCAACATCCTTAGCCATCTTTTGGGATATAGCTTCTGTATCATAGGCCTCTTAGCTTTCTCTCCAGCTCCATTGCGCTACCTTGTGGACATAAGAGTAAGCCACACACAGATGGTCTATGTTTCATCCACACACTGAGAGGCTGAGCCAGGAGGATCACAAATCAAGACCAGTATGGACAATTTAGCGACAATAGATAAAAATATATTCTGGAGCTGGCGAGATGGCTCAGCGGTCTAAAGTACCTGCCTAGGAAAGTTTAGGCAAGCACAGGGACCTCGGCTCAATCCCTGGCACCACATGCTGGGCCAGCTCCACCCCCAGGGCAGGCTGAGCCAGCCATAATGCAAATAAATAAACAAGATTTAAATCAAATAAAATTTTAAAAAAAGAATATATTCCAGATGAACACAAAATCTGAACTGTAAGGCTCATGGCACAAGGGTCACTTTTAAGAAAGTGAGGGATCTTCCAGTGCTTCCAGGGGGCTCTTCTGGGCCTGGTCAACACACACATGGAGCTGGTGGACAATTATGCTTTGCCCCTACAAGATGATATCTTAGAGCAGGGATGACCAGACATGCAGAGAAAAAGTGTCAGACACCGACATGAAATTTATGACTCATTCATGGGATGTGAACCTGGAAGCTCAGGAGATTTAGCTGGCAGTTGAAGGAGAAAACTTTCAGGATGAGTGTCATTTGTGAAGGAGCTTGGACCACAGAAGTCCTGATTATGGCTGGTTTGACTGTGATGCTAGAACAGGGATCTTTCCCAGAGTCCCTTGGTGACCGAGCCTCCTTGTGAATAGGAGGCATTTGCCTGCCCTGAAGCTGTCCTAAGGTCCCTGTAGGCTGCTTCCAACTGTCAATGAGAGGCTACAGGCCAGCATTTGAGAGTAATATTTTCTGTGACTCATAAAATCTAAAGTAGATTTTGATTTTGTATTCTATCATTGTGTCTAACATAATTGAACATTTCTTGGATTTTCTTCAAAATGACAATCTGACCTAAGGCTGAATTCAGAGGATTCATGACTTTTTGGTCTCTCTCTCTCTCTCTTTTTTTTTTTTTTAGCACTTTCGTGTAATGCAGGGTCTTGGATAGGGAGGCAAAGTCTCTAAAACCCAGACAAATAGTTTGTATTTTTATTTTATTTTAAGGTGTATGTAGTACAGGGTCTACCAGGGTCTCACTACACAGATCAGACTTGCTGGGATTGCAGGCAGGTGTCACCAGGCCCAGTCTCAATCTCAGCCCAGTCTGGGACCTGCGTGGCCTGCATGCACTCCAGGATCAAACCAGTCCCTGAGTCTGAATAGTTTGTATATTTATTTATTTATTTATTTTTTAAAAAATTTTATTTATTCATTTGTTTGCTTGTTGTGTTTGTTTGTTTCTTTATTTATTCATTTTGTGGCTGGCTCAGCCTGCCCTGGTGGTGGCGCTGGCGCAGCATGTGGTGCCAGGGATCGAACTGCAGTCCCCGCAGTTGCCTGAGCCCTCCTAAGCAGGCGCTTTAGACCACTGAACCATCTCGCCGGCCCCATAGTTTGTATATTTAAAAGAGGGAAGTGAAATGATAAGATTGTCATTTTGTTCTAAGTCATTATATCATGAATGTGGTTTGAATTTTACATTAAATTGGTTTTATTCCTTCATAAAGTTGCTAGAAATCCTCATCTTAGAGCAACTTGAACTTCCTCCCCAAGCTCTGTCACCTTCAAATGAGATGATCTCATCCACACCTTACTCTCAGGTACAACCTTGAGCTCAACACGAACAGGAAGCCCCAGAACTTTTCCAGACTTTGTGCGTTACCTTGAGTAGGGCCCTTTACAGCCTAATCTTTTATTTTTTAAATTTTAATTTAATTTTTGTTTTGTACAGCCTCATCTTTTAGAGAACTCAGTTGTAAAACCATGTATCTTCTATAAATATGCACACAGAGAGGAAAATTAAGAAGACCCAGCCTTTTCTTGTACTCTGCTTAACCAGGATGTTTTTCTTTCACACATTTCCAAATCTCAATTATGCTTCAGGCTCACCTCTGAGGGACCTTGCTTCATTCTCTAATTTACCCAGATTTCTGCCTCTCTAACCGCTGGATTCTCAGGGTCAAAGCTCTGTGAAATATTTTTAGGTTAATCTTTTTCTTTTTTTTTTTTTTGTCTTTTTGAGACAGAGTCTCAGTTCAGTCTGGCCTTGAGTTCACTTTTGTAGCCCAGGCTGGTCTTGAACTCACACTTATCCTCCCCCTCAGCCTCCCAAGTGCTGGGATTATAGGAATGCACCACCACGCCCCAGAGGTTAGTCTTGATTCTCTGGCCCAAATCATAATTTGGGATTTTCTACCCCTCCTATGGTCACAGTGAGTGTGGCCACCCACAGAATTTGCTACACAAAAAGTTCCTACTTGGCAAGGACATGGGTAGGAAGGACAGATGGGTCCAGGGAAGGGTTCCCTCTACTATCTCCCTGTTCTCTATGAAACACCAACAGCGTGGAGCCTGAACATCAACTCAAGATTTTGCATATGATCTTAGTCGTGATGACATCTCAGGCCTCCTGGTTTTCTGGAAAAGAATCTCCTTAAATTTGGGGACACTTCTCTTACTTTTTCTTTACTAAACACCAGTTTGTTTAGTTATCTGGGGAGAACAACTGACCAGATCATCTATCTTCAGGCTAACTTGTCATCTGTTCCCTGGGAAAGTGGTGTAGCAGCTAAGGCTAGGTCAGGTGACTTCAGAGGCCTGGGGCACACACAGCTTTCTTTTGTTCTTTTCCCCATACCTTCGATCTTCACTAGTCATGAGTAGAACTGAGAGCATGAGAGAACTGAGAGAGCCATTTTAGGGCACCTAGAGAATTCCTGCATAGTGTGCAGGCTACACACATGATGATGTTTTTGGGCAAGCATTTTTAAACCTCATTTATTTATTTATTTGTGTTCTGGCCGGCTCAGCCTGCCTTGGGGATGGGGCTGGCGCAGCATGTGGTGCCGGGGATCGAACCACAGTCCCTGTGGCTGCCTAAGCAGGCACTTTAGACCACTGAGCCATCTCACCGGCCCAGGGCAAGCATTTTTAAAGGCCCAAGTCATTAATTCAGCCATGCCTTTGGGCTATAAGAGGCTTCCTCCCAGCAGGGCCTGATGGCACGTGCCTATAATCCCAGAAGTTGGGAGGCTGAGGAAGGAGGATTGGTGAGAGTTGGAGACCAGCCTGGGCTACAAAAGTGAGCTCAAGGCCAGCCTGAACTGCATAGCGAGACCGTGTCTCAAACAGGCCAAAAAAAAAAAAAAAAAGAGGCTTCCTTCACACCAGGGTGCAGTGGAGGCATCTATAGTCCCAGTTATTTTATTTACAACAGTAAAGTAGGAGGGTAAGTCAACCCAAAAGTTCATAACTAGGCTGGACAACATATAAAACATCCTTTTTTTTCTTTTTGAGACAAGGTCTCAGTATGCAATTCAGGCTGGCCTTGAGCTCACTTTGTAGCCGAGGCTGGTCTTGAACCCTCAAGGATCCTCCTGCCTCAGCCTTCCAAGTCTTGGGATTACAGATGTGCACCACCACATCCAGAGTAAAGTCCCTCTTAAAAAAGACACTTTCCTGGGCTGGGGAGATAGCTCAGGGGCACAAGTTCCTGCCTGGCAAGTGCAAGGTCCTGAGTTTGATCCAATTTTGAAAAAAAAAGACACTTTCCTCAGACTCTTCCTTGGAAAGACAGTTAGCAAAAGCAAAGTGCATTTGGCTGTCAAGAGATAAGATCTTTTTGAAGATCTGATGAAGGCTTCTCACGAACCTCACCTTAAGACTTGGGCATCTTTATTATGCTGTCCTAAAGACACACACAGTGGCCCACCAGACACATCACAGGCTTAGTTGCTGAGGACTAGGACAAAGCAGGTGCTAGGAAGTTTATACAGTAGAAATGAAAAATCTGGAGGGAGCTAAATTCCTATTGACACTAGAGATAGAGGAAAAAAGCGTCCCAGGATTAGCTTGGTAGAAGACCAACTGGGGCCTATCTTGATAGCTAGAGACGGAAGATATCCTGTTTTCAATTATTTTCAGGATTTCCTGTTCTCTGTGGGAACAAGGAACAGATGTGATAGTCTCTTGCTGGTGTTACTCACACAAAAGCCAACTTCTTTTATAGCAAACATCCCTTCCTGGGGGACCTATGGAAGGAGCCCAAGTCTTTGGGTTATCAAACAGATTGGCGGGCTTCATTCAGGAAGGGACATGAGAGAGGGAGTTGTGGGCAGCATAAGGTGTATAAGGGAAGTAGTGATCATATCTGTGTTTGTTTTCTTTTTTCCAGGAGCACAGCAACCTGCACCTGTTTATTACCACGTCCTCTACCAAGGATATGGAGAAACCCAGGTGACCTGGCACGGGGAGACCTACTGCCTGGCTGGTGGCTACCGTTCCTATGGAGATGCTGCCCTCACCACTCCAGTAAAGGTCCAACAAGAGGACCCAGCATCCAGGTGGCCTCATGAGTATGCTTCTGCTCTGAGCCCAGTAAAGGTCAGAGCCAGGAAGCCAGCATTCGTACACACTCTCAAAAGACCTCGATTGATGGCAGAGTATCGCCAACAATCAGAGTGCACTAATCCCAAAATTCGCCTCTTGAACCATGCTGATGAAACTGAACAGCTGAGTGAATCTATTGAGAAGATGGTAATTGAAGAAAGAGCTAATATGTGTTATTCAGTGGCCTCCCCTGCATCCTTCTGAAGATAGAAACCAGTAATTCTGCCTGATCCCACTTCAGTCAGGATCCCTCTTCCTCATCAACAGCTGTGGAGGCCAGCAAGATAGCTCAGTGGTCTAAAGCACCTTTTTAGGCAACTGCAGGGATTGCAGTTCGATCCCCGGCACCATATGCTGTGCCAGCCCCACCCACAGGGCAGGCTGAGCCAGCCATAACATAAATAAATAATAAATAAAGTTAAAAAAAGAAACAGCTGTGGGAAAGAGCCAGAAATGATAGATGAAAGGAGCTGCTGCTTTGAATATTCTGGGCTTAACCTGCTAGGAGGACTAATGTTACCCCCTCGATCATTTGAAGTTCCTTCTGCTACAGAAGTAACCAGGTGTGCATTTTTAAAAAAAATGTATTTAGTACAGGATCTATAAGTCTCTCTATACAGATTGGACTCCTAGTAATTCTCCCATTTTCAGCCTCCCAAGTGCCTGGGATTACAGGTGTGCACCACCACACCCTGTCTCAGTCTCAGTCTCTGTGTGCCCTGCTGGCGGGGCTGGCTTGGCAGGCCTGAGATCGAACTAGTTCCCTGCGTCTGCCTAAGCAAGTGCTTTAATACTCTGAGCTATCTGGCCAGCCCAATGCGTGCATTCTTAAAGCCAAAGAGGAGTTAAGCAGCAGAGTGCAGTGACACATGCTTGTAATCCCAGCAATTGGGAGGCTGAGGCAGGAGGACCAGATCGGCCTGGGCTAAAAAAGTGAGATCCAGGCCAGCCTGAACTGCATACTGAGACCCTGTCTCAAAAAGACAAAAAAAAAAAAAAAAAAAAAAAAAAAAGGAGTTAAGCGCAAAGCAGCATGGTCTCTTCAAGTACATTCACATGCAGAAATGTGTTTTTCTAAGGTCTTCTGCATTCAAGGCAAAGTTTTCTTTGGGGAGGGGTGGTACTGGTGATTGAACTCAGGACCCTGCGTTTGCCAAGCAAGTGCTTATTCTACTGAGCTATCTCCCTGTCCCCAGGTCTTCTGCAATCAAATAGGATCCATGATAAATTTCTAATGGTGATGTCTAGAGTACTGGAGCCCAGTTGGAAGCCAGTTGAGGCCCCCAGGGGCGCTGAGCCTCATGCTGGAGCTGGCTGTCACTCAGTGATAGATCATATGCTTTTATTTTTTTAATTTTTTGGTGGGACCTGGGTTCAAACTCATGACCTTGCACTTGCAAGGCAGGCACTTGTGCCACAGAGCTATCTCCCTGGCCCCGATCATATGTTTTAGCTGCACTCATTACCCAGCACAAAAAAAAAGAAAAAGGAAGGAAGGAGGATGGAAAGAATGAAGAAGAAAGGACAAATGGAAGGAAGGTAGATACAAAGAACTCCTGTTGAATGTTTCAGTGAGAGAGAGAGAGAAGGAGAAAACAAGGAAGGGAGGAGAGAGAGAGAACTGGCAAAATAGCTCAGAGGACGAAGCGCCTGCTTATGCAAACACAGGGACCAGGGTTAGATCTCTGGCATCACCTGAGCAGGATGAGTTGGCCACCAAGACTGGGTGTGGTGACACATGTTTGTAATTCCAGCACTGGGGACACTGAGACAGGAGGATCACTACAAGACAGAGCTGCATAGTGATACCTTGTACCAAATATATTAAAAAAGAACTGTGAAACAGAGTTGAGAGTTGTACTATCTATTCACTGCGTCCATCTGTCCACTCATTCACTGAGGACTTTGAACCATGGTTTCAAATCAGAGATGGCGTGATTTGATGGGGAGATATTGCTGAGTGAGACAGTCAAGGCGTTTCTTGTCAAAGCACTAAGTTGTTATTGGGTTCTGGGACTCTGGGATCTCTGAGAAATTCATTCTAGGTTCTTGTCCTGGACAAAGAATTAGACAAAGTACATACAAAAGGTAGCAAGGGGGCTGGAGAAATAGCTCAACAGACTAAGTGCTTGCCTGGCAAGTGCAAGGTCCTGAGTTCAATCCCCAGTACGGGGCAAGAGTTTACATTTCTTTTTTCTTTTTCTTTTTTTTTTTTTTTTTTTTTTTTAGGAACCAGGGATTGAACTCAGGCCCTTGCACTTGCCTGGCAAATGCTTATTTTACTGAGCTATCTCTCCAGCCCCTAAGGGTTTATATTTATTAAAGGTAGCCATCTTTTGTATGCCCCACTCCTCCGGCTGAGTTGAGTCTAGGCTGTCCTATCAGAATTCTGTTTGAATTCTTGTGAGTATAATTGAAGACGGCACTTTCTGACTGGAACTGCTGACAGGCGTGGTAGCGTGGTACCACACACCTGCAATCCCAGCACTCGGGAGGCTGAGGCAAGAGCCTCACTGCTATTTCAAGGCCAGACTGTGTTACACAATGAGCTCAAATCCAGCATGAACAAACTATATGGTGAAACTCAGACTCAAACAGACACAAAACTCTGATTTGAACTGTTTTTCTGCACATACCTCGGCATGCCCACTTGCCCAGCTGGCTTGCCATATCCTAATCTCCTGCCTTGTTTTCCCTGAGTGACATAAATCTCCAGTTCTTTATGGGCTGCTGACAGTGTGGTGGCCTTCATCTTCATATAGCTACTTTCAGCTGAAAATGGCTAGAGTTCCTAAGGACTGGGGAGTGAGGTCCACTCCCGCTACCTTGCACTACCCAGGGTGAAGGAAAAAACCCCACAGCAGTCTAGAGCCATGTGTTTTGAAGAGGAGACTCAGTCTCCCAGAGATTTCACAGGAGTAGCAGCTTTCTTTTGGGGATATTCCTTTTCTTTAGATGGTTCAAGTGGGATTGGCTTTATCTCAGAATACCCAGTGTTACCCAGAGTTTCTTGTAGGAGCGAGAGGTGTTCATGCATGAGGCATGAAGTTTACCCCAGGCCCCTTTTGTCCTCTTTTATGAACTGGGAGCAGGGACAGTCAATCCTCCATGCCATGAAACAGGCATATGAGCCACCTGACACAGAGCAATGTCCAGGAAGTAGTGTGGTATGGTCATGATGGACCCAGTGTCCAGGTCTCTTGTCTTTTTGAGACTGGGTCTCACTGTGCAGTCCAGGCTGGCCTTGAACTCCCAATGATCCTCATGTCTCAGTCTCCTGAGAGCTGGGATTACAGGCTTGCGCCACCATACCAGCTAATCTCCAGGTCTCTTACAGCCTTGATCTCACTGTGGGTTTTCCCTTGGATGGTTTGAGTGTGCTTAAAGCATTACCAACTGAGATAGCCATAATTTTGGCCATCTTTTTTATGGTCTTTTTTCCTTTCATCTTCATCTAGATCCTGATTGTTGAACATAGAAAAGGCCAAGTCTAGCCACTGAATCATAGGGTTCTGGAGACCCATCTGTAAAACTAGTAGGATCTTTTGAAAATAGTAGATCTCTCTGGAGCACTTAGAAAGCAAGTGGGGGAGACCTATGTCTCTCTGAAAAACAGGTGGCCACTGGAGACAGGATTATTAACGGTATCAATTTTGGTGGGGTTTTTTTGTTTGTTTTTCGGTAGGCTTCTTTAAATATGGTTTCTGGGTCTTTACTGAGATAAGAGCCGTGAAAGCCTAACCACAAGGAACTTCACACCATTTCCCTTCTCTTTTGCAGAAAGATCTGACTGGAGAACAGTAACTGCCATTTTGTACCCATCTCTCACCATTTCTTAGTTTATCTTAATGGTGAGATCACTGGGCTCTGCTGAGTACTTCCGACAGCTCATCCTAGGGCCCACTGACTCCCAGGTTGTGGGCACTCCTTAGCCCAGTGACCCCCGGCAGCATTAGAGCACGGCCCTTGGGGAGCACCTTTGGGCAGCAGGGCTTTAAAAACTTTCAATCATACCCAAGCCTGCGGGCTTTTTACAGTGAGAGGTTAACATCTGCAGCTCAGAAATACAATTTTAAAGCACTTCCATCTCCATTATTGAACACTTCGAAGGCTAAATTGTTAAGTTCTTGTGGGGCCTGAGGGCCAGTTGCCAATTTCCTAATTTTTTACAAATGTCTGGTGCCGGTTGGGTAACAACAGGCCCATCTGATCTTTGCTGTCCCCTGGCAGTGCCCAGAACCTACCGCTGCTGGAGCGGCTCCCGCAACTCTGCACCCTCCTGCTGCTCCAGCCCTGCAACCCACTTCGCGGCCTCCAGCTGCTGTAGCTGCTTCTTCTCCATCCCCAGAGCTTCCTGGTACAGCTGCTCCCTCTCCACTCCACTCAACACTACTCCACTCCATACCTTTCTGGATTGCAGTTTGGCCCCCAACCCCCTCTCCTGGCTCCTAGGTCTCACTTTAGGAGGTGGCAGGGCCAGAGGGAATTGTTAGAGTTTATGTTCTTTTTCTTTGACAGATCTCTCCCAAATTAACCAGTGTCTGGGCTCCTTCTCCTGAGATCCCACCCAATATACCCAAGAGTTTCAGTACCTAATTCAGTCATATATTGGGATGGGCAAGATGGCTCAGCGGTCTAAAGCACTTGCTTAGGCAAGCTTAGGCAAAGGTAGGGACCACAGTCCAAATTCTGGCACCACATGCTGAGCCAGCCCCACCCCCAGGGCATGCTGAGCCAGTCAAAATAGAAAGAAAGAAAGAAATTAAGAAAGAAAGAAAGAAAGAAAGAAAGAAATTAAGAAATTAAGAAAGAAAGAAAGAAAGAAAGAAAGAAAGAAAGAAAGAAAGAAACTAATTCAGTCATATAGCCTAACCTGGACTGATTTAAATGAGATCCTTGGCTTCACTCTTTTTTCAGAGGATGGAATGGGTGATCTCCCTGGCTCAGTCTTATGGGGATGAGCAACACCTTCATCTGGTGCATCTTCCTGTAGAAATGACAGCTGTCCCCTGGGGAAGACCCTAGCTGGAACTAACATACAGAATCTGAGGACCTAGCAAGCCCAGATCAGTTCATTGTAACGGATGGTAACACTGCACTTTATGGCGCACTCCAAGGAAATACAAGAGAAGTTCTGCATAAAAATTCACTGTGGATCTTCCAAAGAAAGATGGTAGGGCGTGGTCAGTCAGCCATGCGTTTTACCTGTTTCAGAATGCAAAAGCACCATAACTGTGTTTGGACAGTAGCAGAGACTGGTGTACAGCTGTTTCTTTGTGGGACAAAGTGAATGTGGCTGGTTTTACTTTAGCTGGATCAGCTGACTTTAAAATTGAACTAAGTCAATCTGATATAGTTGATCAGAAGTTGCACTGGAAAGTTTTAAAGTTAGTGGATATATCCTGTGGTGATGAAAATGGATTCAACTGTGCTATTGAGTTATCTACTGAAGTCCTTTCCAAAGTGAAATTCAAAAATAAAAAATTAAAAAAATTAAAAATAAAAGAAACAAAGCGAAATTCATTCAAGAGAGAAAATTGAGAGGCTGACACTTTGATGAAATTAGGCAAGACACAAGTAAGTACTGTTTTGGAGTTGAAAATACACGAGAGGCTTTGGAAATGCACACTGTAGAGATTCTAATTGTCTTTGAAAATCTGGATATGATAAATTATATCATTTCTTGCCAGGATTCAGAAGTGGTGGCAATTTTCTATTTAACTCAAGAACAAGAGAAGGATAAATCTTATTTCAGAAAGAGACAGGCCAGGGACATGAGCTGATTGAAAACATGCCCCTTTTGGAATGTTTTGCTAACAACTATAAAAAACTTGGAGGTACATTGGAAATTGTGACAGATAAGTCACAAGAAGAATCTGAATTTGTGAAAAGATTTGGTGGACTTGGAGTGATCTTGATTTCTAGGCAATGGAATACCCAGGAGGAGATGATGAATTTTTTGACGTAGGTAGTTGACATAGGTCTGGCAAAATGCGCCTCCCCCTCCAGCATCCAACCTACGCAGCATACCCTTGGCCAAATCCAAACAGATCCCTGTCCTACAATTGGAACATTTCTAGAACTTAATACGTGAACACTGAATACTAAAAAGAAAACTGAAACAAAATCAAATCCAGCCCTACTTTGGTTTGTCATGGTGTCAGTGCAACAGCCTACAACTAAGTTCCTAAATGCAACTTTGGACTAACTCTTAAAAGGATCCCAGTTTTTAATTTTACTCAGTGGTGAAATTGGTTGCTCTTATATTTTATTTTAGAAAATGATTTTTTTTTTTTTTTTGCGGGACCAGGGTTCAAACTCACAACCTTGCACTTGCCAGGCAGGCATCTGTGCCCCTGAGCTATCTCTCTGGTCCCTAGAAAATGATTTTTTTAACCTTCATACATAGATGCAAAAATACTATAACTTCAGTAAATCTTCAAAAGTTAACAGAAAAGGGGCTGGGGAGATAGCTCAGTAGAATAAGCACAAGGGCCTGAATTCAATCCCTGGTTCTGGAAAAAAAAAAAGAAGTTAATAGAAGTGAAATCATTCTGGTTTGTTTCCAATTTTGACTGGAGAAAAATTAAATTGCTGCATCTTGTAGTGAATCATTTACATGGCATTCACAGCTTAGACCGCCTAAGTAGAAATATATGTGGAGAAGTGTTGGAATCATTTCTGTCCAAGTCTCTGTTTAATTTTTTAAAAATATATTTGGTACAGGGTCTCACTATGCAGCTTGGACTCATAGTGACTCTCTTATTTCAGCTTCCCCAGTGTTGGAATTACAGGCATGTGTCGCCACACCCAGACTTAGTGGCCAGCTGAGCACGCCCAGGGGTTCAGGCCGGCGCTCCATGTGGTGCCAGGGATCAAACCTCAGTCCCTGTGCTTGCCCAAGCAGACACTTAGCCTGCTGAGCTATCTCACCAGCCCTTCTGTCTAATGTTGAAAGGGTGAGCTAACAGGAAGCAACTTCAACCTCACTCCCTCACACCCACTCCCCAAACTGTCAGTTTCAAGGATACAAATTGCACTGCAATGTCAAGGTGACTTGTGAAGTACTGGGACCAGGGCACTGTTTACTTCCATTTGTTTGGCAGACACATTTGGGCCAGGCATTTGGAAGTCCATTGTATCACCCACTTGCTTTAACAAGGGTTGCCATAATCTCAGCCTACTAAAAACTGGTTTGGGATGGATCTGATGAGACATCCGTACTACTGCTGGGATTGGAAGAAATAAAATATGCAATTTAAGTTAAAGCAAACAAACAAAACCCAAATGGTACATAATGACATGTGAAGAAACACCCAGAGACAGAGACTATAGGACAAGCTAGATTTTATCCCACCTATATACAGAAAGGCTACAACTGTAGTGATATCAGCAGCTGTCTGTCAGTCTTTGGCTAGAAAAATAGGTCCGAGTAGGTCAGCAGGACAGGGTATGGTAGTGGATAGCTCCAGACACTTGTTTTGGAGTGGGGACAGTCCATTTTCCAGTGACCCTTTAGGCCACATAGGGAACAGGCCTCTGGGGAGGGGTTGTGAATTTGGGCATTGCTTTGCCTAATGCCCTGTGTTGCCACCTTGAAATCAAGGTCCAGGAGACTTAGATCTTTGCTTGGGTAATTAGCTTGGCTGGAATGCTATTGTGAGAAGCTGGTAGGCAGATTTACTGGAAGTTTTTTTTAGAAGCCACTCTATCAAGGTTTTGGTTTTGGTAGACCCTGAAAGCAGTGGTCATGAGCTCAGTGATAGGAATGTGAGGACCAGCCTTGAATATTTTGAGCTTTGTCCTGATGTTGTAGGCAGCTGAATTAGAAATATTATAGGCAGTTAGGCAGGGCCAGGCCCTCAAGGACGACATGGAAGACAAGGTGACTTTACAACTAGAGATAGACACTCCTCTGCCATAGGCAGAGATCTTAAGAGTAAACAAAAGCAGCTACATACTTCCTTAAGGGTGGGCATCAGGGATTGATATGCTAAATAAGTATCAGTTACCTTCAAAGAGCCTGAAAAGAGTTACAAAGTTACAACCCAAACCCAACAGGTGGTATTCTTGCCCACTTGCTACGTGACTTGCTTTCCCATTGGATCCCGATTTTAATCTTTACCTGAGCAAAACTGGGCGTGGTGGTGCACGCCTGTAATCCCAGCACTTGGGAGGCTGAGGCAGGAGGATCAGTGCGAGTTTGAGACCAGCCTGGGCTACAAAAGTGAGCTCAAGGCCAACCTGAACTGCATAGCGAGACCCTGTCTCAAATAGACCAAAAAAAATTTTTTTTACCTGAGCAATGGTGCTTGTTATCTCGTTGGTTGACCACAGTTTTGTCCCGCTTCACACTCAAGCCAGTTCCCATGTCTTCTCTACAACCTTAGACCCACCTCACCACATGGTTTTCCTCTATAAAAGTCCCTGGAAGAGACACCTTCCTGGGGGGGAAACGTGCTCGGGACCCCCCTCCTGTTCCTCTCTCAGACAGGAGCTTTCTTTCCCTCAATAAATATGTTCTGCTCATTACTTCCGTTTAGTCCTAAAATTCATTCTTTGGTTTTAGAGAACACGAACACAAACTCATCCCAGGTACTTTTTAGGTTGGGGATCATTTTTCCCCTATATCGTTTTGAAGGTCATCCACCCTGGATCAGTTTTTTTCTCCCTGCATCACTAAAGTTTTGGGGCTGCTTGGGGAATAAAATAAGTCTTGGGGGAAATCTGTTGCTTGGCTGAGGAGGAATCTAAGCAAGTGTGGGCTATTAGTGTTTTTGTGAGTCATACTGGGCTTTCTCAGGGGTCTTGATAAGATTGGGGAGGGTAATCAAAGTTGATGTATTTAATGAAGGCCAATGAGAATATATTGGATAAAATCTTGATGTTTTCCCCAGTCTCTGTGACAGGGCTCATAGCTCTATCTAGGGCTCTGTCCAGGAATAGAAACTGTCCTGGGTCTTGAGGAGGTTTTTTTTTTTTTTTTGTCTTTTTGAGACAGGGTGTTGCTGTGCAGTTCAGGCTGGCCTTGAACTCACACTGATTCTCCTGCCTCAGCCTTCCAAGTGGTGGAATCACAGGCATGTGCCACCATGCCTGACTTTGAGGGGGTTTTTGTTTTGTTTTGTTTTTTTGGTACAGGGAATTGAACTCAGGACCTTGCACTTGCCAGACAGAGACTTGTGACACTGAGCTATATCCCCAACTTTGTCCTAGAGGGTCTTTGTGATTATCTTGGCTGTGTAGATAGCCATCCTCCAAACTCATCCCTTGTTGGGAGAGAGGTAGTGAGAATAATATGACTATGAGAGGTTTGATGAGAAAGAACCAAGGCAACCTTTTATTTGAAAGAGATTGGAGAGAGAGAATGGGATATTGATGGGGGTAGGGGGGGTAGGGCTATTACTATCTGCAACCTCTAACAACGTGAGTAGCCCACACGGGCTTGAGGTCAGGGGTTCAGTAAACTCAGTAGAGGTGGTCTGTTAGGAGGAAGACTGGGTCATGGGAAGTGAGGGAGAGGATGAGGGGCATGGAATGGAGGTTTGATCACCAGATCAAAATTTTTGTGTGAGGAAGTGTTTGGGGCTGAAGGTTGGCTGAAGGGATGAGTGCAGAGAATGAAGAAAGCCCCATCGTCGGAGACCTCTCTGAACTCCAGAGAAAATGGCCAAGGTCAGAGAGGATCTGAAAATCGAATAAATCATATTTGGGTCAAAGAGAACCATAATCTGCTTGTGAGGTGGCCCATCACCATTATAGGAAAGGATGAGGCATTTTGACTTGAGATAAGTTTGGAGAGAGAGGTTATTAAGGAAGAAACCCAGGGAGGCTTCTTTAGGGGAAGAGGCAATTCCCATGATGAGTCAGGGCCAAGACTGTGCAATGGGAAGGAAGGCAGAAGAGATCAAAGGAGCATTCCCCAGATGAAGATTAAAAGTGGAACAAAGAACAGAGTAACAAACATCCAGGTAAGTTTGTTATGTCTGAGCCCAAGTCAGAGAACAAGCTTCACTAAGAGTAGGATGACTGCCCAGAAGGACGGACATTCTACCTGGGAGGAATTACTCCAAGCTTGAATCACAGGGCTTAGGTGGAGAAAGTGTTGGGAAGGGATCTCTGATGAGCTGAAAGCAATGTGCCCACTTTTTTTAATCACTCAGAAGGTGTTGAGCTACATACCAGGGAGGACCTCTAGACTGCCACCTCCCAGGTTTTTGACACCAGATGTGAGGTACGGGGTCAGATCATGAACTTGAGTCTTTGCATGATTTTGGTTGCAGACAAAGTTAGATGAGAACCAAATCAAATTTAATGGTTAGGTTCTGGGCTGGCCAGATCAGATAGTTCAGTGGATTAAGGCACCTACTTAGGCAGACACAGGGACTTGGGTTTGATCCCCAGGACTGCAAGCCAAGCCGGCCCACCTCTGGGGCATACTGAGATGGCAATTGAGACTGGGCACGGTGGCACATGCCTGTAATCCTAGTACTTGGTAGGCTGAAAAACAGGAAGGATCACTATGGGTCCAGATCTGTGTAGTGAGACTCTGTAGACTTTGTACTAAACATAAAAAAATTAACTCAGACTGGTTATGGTGGCACATGCCTGTAATCCCAGCTCTTGAGAGTCTGTAAACAGGTGATCACTGTGAGTCCAGTCTTAGTAGTGAGACCCTGAACACCCTGTAGACCCTTCCCTAAAGTACAAAAATAAGTATAATAATAATAATAATGATAATAATAATAATAATATTAAGAAAAAGAAGAAGAAGAAGAAGAAAAAGAAGAAGAAGAAGAAGAAGAAGAAGAAGAAGAAGAAGAAGAAGAAGAAGAAGAAGAAGAAGAAGAAGGAACTCAATGATTAGTTTCAATGTTGACCTTATGGGAAATTTTGATTCAGTTCTCATCCAGTTCAGTTTGCAACCAGAATCATGGAGAAAATTGAGTTTGCGAACTGAGGTACCACTGCAAATGGTGACAAACCCATGAAAGAACATGGCATCAGCCCATATTTGGGGTTCTACATTAGATTTCTTCAAGAATAACCCTAAAGGAGTGTTGGTCAAATTTACTGAGCTAGATCTCTTATGAACAGGCTTAAGGAGGTTAGAGGTATGAGTTGAGGTGTTGGTGAAGGGACATGTGAGATTGTAGAATGAGAATAGTTGAGTACATGGCCACAGAAAGGAATAATGTTGTATTGTGGGTGCACTGTAACCCAGTGGGTGGAGAAGGTGTCATGTTCCAGCATTGGGAATAGCCATTGCTGGGAACTAGGGTAGCTGTGGGGGCCAGATGGGGGTTAGACCTACCATATATGTTTCTAAATTACCTGAATTTCTGTTAGAAAGAAAACAGGAAAGGAATCTAAACTGATTCAGAAGAGAAGCAGGGAAGAGGCCCATATGGTCCCTAAAAGTAGAGACTTTAGCACTTATATATGCTGCGTAGTCCTGTTTGTTTTGTTTTTTGATGGGACCGGAGTTTGAACTCATGACCTTGCACTTCCCAGGTAAGCACTTGTGCCATGGAGCTATCTCCCAGCCCCCTAGCACTTATATATAAGGGTGAAATTTTCTAGTGTCCATGAGGTCAGTTGAAAAGAATAAAATGATAAACATGACAGAACCATGTGACCAACCCACCTGTCCAATCAAAATGGCTGACAAATATGGCAGATACATGTGACTGGCATGATGAACCAAAATGGCCACCAAAATGGTAGAAATATAGGACAACTAACAGAACAAAATAAGGATGAATGCCAAACATGGTGGAAAGATGGAACGAGATGAAATAAGGCCTTGAGAAAGTGACTTGCCAAGCATATCCAGAAATAAAAGGACATTTAGGGAAAAGTAAAGATGAGACTTTGAACATAAAAAGGATTAACTGGGCAAGATGAATATACTCGGTCCGAAGACCAAGTTACTAGTAGCTACTTTTCCCCAAAGAGTAAGCAAAGTGTTAGGGGGAAGTAGGCAGCATAGGGCCTGACCTGAGTGGCTAGCATGATGGAGATAACCACTTGCTTACTTAGCATGATACAATGTGCTTGAGGAAGTTGTACTTGCATGCATTTGCCATGTGCCCCTAGACTCCATGAACCTTGCTTTACCCCAGAAACAGAGACTAAGACCCTGACTGGTAGCTGTTCTTAGGAATCAGTTTACCCCTATAAATGTGGATAAGAATCTTCCCAGGCTGAGAAGCTCAGGTTGGGTTCTCCCTTCAAACAGCTCACTCACTGTTGTTTTTTGTTGTTGTTGCTATTGTTTTTTTTTAATGTATTTAGTACAGGGTCTCACTATACAGAGCACCTTGGACTCGTAGTGATCCTTCCTGTTTTTCAGCCTCCCAAGCACTGGGATTACAGGTGTGTGCCACCAGCCCAGTCTCAATCGCCGTCTCAGAGCATTCCAAGGGCGGAGCCGGCACTGGCAGTTGGGAATCAAACACCCGTCCTGCAAAGCAGGCACAGGCGCTTTAATCTGTTAAGCTATCTGTCCCGCCCTCACCTGCTGTTTTGAAGCCCCTGATTTTGGAATATTACAATTGAACCTGGGATTCATATTTCTTGCATTTTCTGAGTTCCTTATTCTGAATCAGAGGATTCTTTAGCTTCCGGTCAGTCTTGCTTCACCTCCTCTATTCTTGCCAAGGTGAAAGGACAGAACAAGGGAAGTAGAGGGTCGCCTAACCTCCCAGACCCCCTCCTGACACAATAAAAGTATCATGGAGAACAGAAACGTGAGGACAGAAGGCTCATTAAACTCTAGGTCACTTACATGGAACATACATGGTTTGCAAAAGCCCACTTGGACCTAGTGAAGATTAAAATGGTTCCTCTAACATGGAGCTGGGAGAGACACTCTGGTAACCTCCAACCAACTTGTACTCACACTGAGTAACTGAAATCAGGAAAGAGAAGAAAAAAACAAAAAGGATAGATAAACTTGAGGCAGACTGGTGAGAAAGACACAGGCCGTATGTTTCCCCTCCCTCATCCCACACGGTAGCCACACCAGGAAACTATTGTAGAGCCAGGAGAAAACTTCCTGAGTTTCCCAGCTTTCATTCATTCATTCATTCATTCATTCATTCATTCATTCATTCATTTATGTTACGGCCTGCTCAGCCTGCCCTGGGGGTGGAGCTGGCACGGCATGTGGTGCCAGGGATCAAACCGTAGTCCCTGCAGTTGCCTAAGCTTGCCTAAGCAGGGGCTTTAGACTGCTGAGCTATCTTGCCGGTCCCTTCCATTTATTTTTATCACTCTCTAGTTCCCTGCTTCCCCCCAACAACCAACATCAAGCCTCTGACAGATGAAAGCCCATCCTGGGAGAGAAGGGGTGAGAAGGGATTAGAACTTTCCTACGGCAGAGAGGGAAAGAAAAATACCTTAGCTGTAGATTCTAGAGAGAGAAAAAAACAAAATTGTACCCAAGGGCCGTACCTCCTGGCTGGCTTTGCCAACATATGTTACTGGGGGCTGAGGTTCTGGGGTCTCCTAGAAATTCACTCTAGGTTCTTGTTCTGAGCAAAGAATTGGCTAAAATAAGCTCAAAAGGTAAGGTTTTACATCTACTATAGGTAGGAAAAGAAACATACCCTGCAGATTGAGTGTGCTCCAATTAAAAGTAGGAAAAGAAGTGTACTCTGCAGGGGTGAGGGCAGGCCACCATGAAAGAGGTGGCCCAGTAGCCCACAGTTAACAACAGCTGATTAAATATCTCACTTATTGGCCTGATGTCAGGTCTAGTCTGCCCTATAAAAATCTTTTCACGGGGATGAGGAGATAGCTCTGTGGCACAAGTACCTGCCTGGCAAGTGCGAGGTCATGAGTTCAAACCCCGGTTCTGCCAAAAAAAAAAAAAATATATAATATATATATATATATATTTTTTTTTTTTTTTTTTCACAAGGGTGGCTGAGATTGCTCAGCAGACTAGCCTCCTGCTTAGGCAAGCCCAGGTACTGGGAGGATTTGATCTCCAACACCACTTGCCTTGCTGGCTCTGCTGCCAGGCACGCTGAGCTGGCCACCAAGACTGGGTGTGGTGGTGCACACCTATAATCCCAGTTCGTGGGAGTCTGTAAACAGGAGAATTACTACAAGCCCATCCAATCTGTGTAGTGAGACCCCATACACCCTGTACTAAGTACATTTACAAAAAAAAGAATACTAAAACATTATAAGGAGAGTCAGTGAGTCATGCTATGTTGCATAAAGAATCAGGAAAGGGTTCTTTGAAGAGGGGATATTCCAGCACAGATAGGAACAAGGATATCATGTGAGCAGCTGAGGTAGAACAAGAGAAAAATACAGATGTGACGTCCCTGAAGTAGAGCCAGGCATAGAGACAGTATTAATACTTGACACATGCAATTAAAGGAGTAGAGGTTTGTTTTGGTTCACAATTTCAGCAAGGTGAACCGTGGTTGGTGGGCTACGACAGAAACATCATGATAAAAAAAATTACAGGAGAAAAACTGCTTCTACCATCTTGGACACGAGAGGAGGCCCGTGGGCAAGGCACCACTGCTGATCTCTGTGTCCAGCAGACCTACTGTTTCCCGTTTGTATAAGTGGGGAATGACATGATACAGTTGTATTTATATCATATCATTTGGCCATAAATGTTTTGAATTTCATGTTAAAATGGGCCCATCTATAATCCCAGCACTTGGGAGGCTGAGGCAGGAGGATAGGTGTGAGTTTGAGGCCAGCCTGGTCTACAAAATTGAGTTCAAGGCCAGTCAGACGTGTGCCACCATGCCCAGATTTTTTTTTCTTTTTATGACAGGGTCTCACTGCACAGTTCAGGCTAGCTCACTTCGTAGCCCACTCTGATCTCCAACTCACAACAATCTTCCTGGCTCAGCCTTATGAGTGCTGGGATTATAGGCATGTGCCACCACAACAAGCAAATTTTTTTTTTCTTTTTGAGACAGTGTCTCGCTGCACAGTTCAGGCTGGCTGTGAGCTCACTTTTGTAGCCCAGGCTGGTCTCAAATTTATACTAATCCTCCTGCCTCAGCCTCCCAAGTGCTGGGATTACAGGCATGCACCACCACACCCAGCTCTGAGAACATTTTTTAAAAGCATGAGTCTTCCATGAGTATACACATGAGGAAGAAAATAATCAAGATGGGGCTGGCGAGATGGCTCAGTAGACTAAGCGCTTGCCTGGCAAGTACAGGGTCCTGAATTCAATCGCTGGTACCACAAAAGAAAAAAGAAAAAAAAGAATCATGATGTGGTCTTCACTTTTATTGTTCTCACAACACTTATGTCTTTCTTTGACACATCCAAATCTTGCTTATACTTCAAACACAGCTCTAAAGTACTTTCTCTAATCTACTAATATACTTAAATCTCTGCCTCTCTAACTGTTAAATTCTCAGAGTCAGAGCCGTGCAACCTGTCTCATGGGTTAATTTTTTTTTTTTTTTTTTTTTTAGACAGGGTGTTGCTCTACAGTTCAGGCTGGCCTTGAGCTCACTTTGTAGCCCAAGACAATCTCAAACAAAGATCCTCCTGTCCCTACCTCCCAAGTGCTAGGATTATAGGTGTGTACTGTCACGCCCTGCTTCTTTGGTTAATCTTGACTCTCACTATTTGGGATTTTTTTGCCCTCCTATGGTCACAAGGGGTGTGGCCACCCATAGGAGTGCTATATAAAATGTGGCTACTGCAGAGGGTATGGCTAAGGACAGACAGGAGCCTAGAAAATGTTTTCTTCCTTCTCCCCCTCATCTCTTCCCCCAGTCACTGGCAGCCTAGAGCCTGTCCATCAACTCAAGATTCCACATGTGACCTCACTGGATGGCGATGATATCACAGGTCTCTTGGTTTCCATGGTGGGGCATTTACTCAGTTGTGGAGAAACCTACTTGTTTTCTACTAACACCAGTCTTCTTGGTTGTAGGGAAGAGAATGTCAGACCAGATCATCTATCTTCAGGCTAACTTGTCATCTGTCCCATGGGAGAGCAGTGCAGCAGGTAAGCTTGGGCTGGGCATCTCTGAGGCCTTGGTGTGCATACATCGGGGGCCATCACAACTTGCTTTTGTCTTTTTACCCTGTTCATCCAATCTTCCCTGCCATGAGTAGGACCAGGAACCTAGAATCCTGTTAGAGTCCTAGAGGGTTCCTACTCAATCTGCAGGCAAAAGATACTCATTTCTGAGCAAGTAATTTGAAAGGCCCAAGTTATAATAAATGTATCCCTCCCCTTTGGGCTATAAGATGCTTCCTTCATATCTAGGCACAGAAGAGGCATTTGTAGTCTGGGGCCTTATTCACAAGGCTGAGCTGCAAGAGTAATTCAGCTCAAAAGTTAGAAACAAGACTGGGCAATATAGTAAAATCCCATCTTTTAAAAAACCCTTTATTTAAGGAGCCAGGGAGATAGCTCAGTGGCATAAGTGCCTGCCTGGCAAGTGCAAGATCGTGAGTTTGAAACTGGGTCCTGCCCCTCCCCCTCCAAAAAGTGATTTAGGGTTGGCCAGATAGTTCAGCAGATTAGAGCACCTGCTTAGGCAGATACAGAGACCAGGGTTTGATCCCCAGCTCCAGGTGCAATGTCAGCCCTGCCCTGCTCCCCAGCACTGGGATTACAGCTGTGACTCACCATGCCTGGTTTTAGGGCTAGTGGGGCCAACACAGAGTTCCCAGGGCTCCGGAGACTGCACTGTGGTGCTGGGGATTGCACTTGGACCTTCCCTGGTCCGGCAGTCACTTATGCTGCCAAGATGTCTTCCCAGCCCTTTTTTTCTTTTTCTTTTTTCTTTTTTTTTTGCGGGGGAGTATACTGGGGTGCACTGAGATGGTGAATGGGACTGGGAGTTGCGGTGCGCACTTGTAATCCCAGTGCTTGGAGGCTGAAAACAGGAGGATCACTGTGAGTCTCATCTGTGTAGTGAGACTCTGTAGAGCCTGTATTAAATACATTTTAAAAAATGCTTTATTTGGATGACACTTAGAGAAAGTAAATTATATTTGGCTTCAAGGGATAAAAAGAGCTGTTTGAGGAAGATCTGTTGAAAGTTTTTTATGAACTCCACTTTTGAGACTTGGACACCTTTACAATGCTGTCACAAAGACAGACACAAGGGCCCAGCAACAACTGCAGTCTTAGTTGCTTAGGACTAGGACAAGGGCTGTGTCACACCCCTGGGACTGAAAACCCTGAAGAGAGGTGAAGGCCTACTGAGACTGGAGATCTCAGGAAAGAGCACCCCAGGATTGGTTTGGTGTGAGAAGGGAAAGTGAGCCTAATCTTGGTACCTTGAAAATCAGGCCGGGAATGGTGGCACATGTCTGTAATCCCAGCACTTGGGAGGCTGGGGCAGGAGGATTGGTGTGAGTTCAAGAGCAGCCTGGACTACAAAAGTGAGTTCAAGGCCAGCCTGAACTGCATAGTGAGACCCTGTCTCAAAAAGACCAAAAAAAAAAAAAAAAAGATAAACTCAGGATGTCCCATTTGTAATAATTCAGGTTTTTTCCTTCACTATTCAAATGAGGGTCAGATATTCTGATCTCTTGCTCACTGTAGCTCCACAAAAGCCAAGTGTTTTTGTGTTTGTTTGTTTGTTTTGCAGTTTAGGCTGTCCTTGCACTCACTTTTGTAGCCCAGGCTGGTCTCAAACCACACCGATCCTCCTGCCTCAGCCTCCCAAGTGCTGGGATTACAGGTGTGCACCACCATGCGTGTCTTAAAGCCAAGTGTTTTTGTTTGTTTGTTTTTATATTATGGCCAGCTCATGGGGGTGGTGCTGGTGCAGCATGTGGTGCTGGGGATAGAACCATGGTCCCTGTGGTGGACCTAAGCTTTCCTAAGCAAGCGCTTTAGACCCTTGAACCATCTTGTCAGCCCATAACAAGTGAAGAGATTGAATTTTTTTTTTTTTTTTTTTTTTTTTTTTGGAACTGGGGATCAAACTCAGAACCTTTCACTTGCTAGGCAGGCACTTGTGCCCCTGAGCTATCTCCCTGGCCCCTTGTTTATTTGTTTTTAAACTTTCTTTCTTTCTTTCTTTCTTCATTCATTTATTTATGCTACAGTCGGCTCAGCCTGCCCTGGGGGTGGGGCTGGCCCAGCATGTGGTGCTGGGGATTGAACCACAGTCCTTGCAGTTGCCTAAGCTTGCCTAAGCAGGTGCTTTAGACCACCAAGCTATCTTGCCGGCCCAGTGTTTTTATAGTTAACATTCTTTCCTAGGTGACCTATAGAAGGGGCAGGTGAAGATTATACCGGGAGCCAAGTAGAGTAGTGGGCTTCAGTCAGACAGGCACATGAGAATAGTAGCTTCTGGCAGCAAGGTATGAAGCAAAAGTGACTGAGCGATTCCTGTTTTCTTTTTAGCAGCAGTGCTGCCCACCAGGCCGCCTACATCTGTTTACTATCACGTCCTCTACCGGGGACATGGAGAGACCCAAATAAGATGGCATGGAGAGACCTACTGCCTGGTTGGTGGCTACCGGACCTATGGGGATGCTGCCTTCACCACTCTAACAAAAGCCACGACCACAAATGCATCACTGAGGTTGGTCTATGGAGATGCTTCCATTGTCGCCCGAGCAAAGGTTGAAACCCAGAAGCCAGTCTCCACACGGGCTCTCAAAAGACCTCAGGTCATGGAAGAACATGAGCAAAACCTAGGGGCCCCTAGCCCCAAAATTCGTCGTATGAACAATGCTCACAAGACCCAACAATAGATTGCTGGCTGAACCATGCTATTAAGGCTTGAGATAACGGATCTTGAAAGGAATATGTTACAGAGTAGCCCAGGAGAGGCCCAGTATTTCAGATGGACCAGGAGAGGCCCAGTATTTCAGATGGACTTGTGATATCAGAGCCAGCACTCACCGGCAAGAGAAGGACAAAACACAGCAGAGGCTACCCAGAGAACCCACACATATTCCTGTGCTCTCAGGAGTCTCTCACTGAGGCTTCAACCTCCTTTCTTCCCTGCCCTTAATGTTCCCTGAGGGCTTCTCACTGTCAAATAAAATGATTTTCTGTAACAGGTTTACAGTGGAAATTCAATTTTTCCAACATAGATTCTGAATTGTTCTACTTCAACTACATTCATACTAATCCCTTTTGCCTTCACATGGGATTCATGGTTACCATTTCTTTCTTCCTTTCTTTCTTTAGTGTATTTAGTACAGAGTCTCACTACACAGATCGGACTCATAGTGATCCTCCTATTTTCAGCCTCTCAAGCACTGGGATTACAGGCACCCGGCACCACGCGCAACACCATGCCCAGTCTCATCTCAGTGTGCTCCGGGGGCGGGGCCGGCATAGCAGGCCAGGGATGGAACCTCCAGCCCCTGCGTCTGCCTAAGCAGGTGCTTTAATCCACTGAACTGTCTGGTCAACCCTCATGGTTACCATTTCTGATGATGTGATCCCTGCAATGATGCCCAGAAGACTTGGACCAAGTCCCAGACCAGTCCTTGGATAAATGGAGAGCCTCAGTGTGGGAGTATAGCTCAGTGGTAGACCATGTCTTAACATGTGTGGTGTTCTGTGTTTGATCTCCAGTACCATAAAAAGTAAAAATGAAAAGAACTTGCTGTATGGTCCACTTTGTGTCTGTATATTTTATGAAAAGTTGACCAGGGGTGAGAAAATGTGAGACACTATGCATCCGTTTACCTATTCACTCAAGAGCAACTATGTGAAATTAGACACGGTGCTAGTTGCTTAGAACATATTGATCAATGGGACAATCAAGTCCCTGTTCTATAGGTGCCCAGTAACTCAAGGATAAGATGAACAACAAACATCTGGGTTTATGGTTTATGGCAAGTTTCATTCTTCTGAGAAACAAAGTCCCTTTTCTTGATCTTTCCCTAACTTCACTTCTACCTTAGTCACTCAGATATGAAGAGCTGGATATATTGAAACAGATGGGTCCAGCCAAATAGCTCAGAGGATTAAAGTGCCTGCAAGCAGGAGTAGGGGCTGGGGTTTGATCCCTGGGCCTATTCCAGCCCTGCCTCCGGGGCACTCTAAGACAGCAATTGAGACTGGGCATGGTGGCACATGCCTGTAATCCCAGCTCTTGGGAGGCTGTAAATAGGGGATCACTACAAGTCTCTAGTAGTGAGACCCTGAACACCCTGTAGACCCTTCCCTAAAATACAGAAAAAGAAAGAAAGAAAGACAGAAAGAAAGAAAGAAAGAAAGAAAGAAAGAAAGAAAGAAAGAAAGAAAGAAAGAAAGAAAGAAACAGATGTTTCCTTAACTGGCTAAAAGGATGTTATCAAGTCCGGCTGAGAAGCCAATATGTCCCAATACAGTATGTGGGCAAGAATTGGCCCCCTGCTGATGGCTAGCACGAGGGGTTAACCAAGAGCCTATGGGATTCCAAAGCCTTAAGATAATATCTCAGCTGGGGCTGGGGAGATAGATCAGTGGAATAAGTGCTTGCCTGGCGAGCGCAAGGGCCTGAGTTCAATCCCCAGTTCTGCAAAAAAAAATAAAAATAAAAAAATAATAATAATAATATCTCAGCTGAGGCCAATGGAACTTAGAATTATACCTTTCAGGCGGTAAAGGCGTCAGTCTTGCATACATCAAGCTACCCCTGAATTGCTAATTGGAAGGCCTTGTGCCTCGTACATACGGTATTGCTCTCTTTCTCCTTATAGCCAATGTTTGCAAAGTTTCTTTTCCCTAGCACTCTGCTGTGACTCCCATCTATCTCCCCTGATTAATACTAATAAAAACCAATAAAAAGCCTGTAGATTCATGGCCTTTTCCTTTTTTTTTTTTTTTTTTTTTTTTTGTGGTACTGGGGGATTGAACTCAGGACCTTCATGGCCTTTTGTTCCACAGAGAAATTGATCTTTCCAGAGCTCCTTGACTGCAGAACTTTGTCTTTATTTTGCATCTGTGCGCTATATTGCTGCGTAGGAGGCCTGAATCTTTCACAGGGGACTTTGGTAATGGTTGTACCTCAGTGCTACCTTGCATAATGTATGCAAGGACCTAATTTAACCTCCATCAGTATCAATACAAAAAAAAAAAAAACAACAAAAAAACCCCCCACAGATTGATATGTTTGCTATAAAGAAAAATGAAACATTACAAGGAGAGAATGATGAAGGATGACATGGAACTAATGTAATCTGAGAAGACTTCTTTAATGAGGGGCTTTTCAGCAGATATGGGATTGAGAGCATGTGAGGAGCTAACACACAGAATTCGCGAAAGAAATACATGTGTAAACACCATGAGATAAGGCCAGGCATAGTGACTGTATTAATCAATGACATATAATACCAATATCCAAAACAAAAGTATAGATTTGTTTCCATTTATTGTAGGTCCAGGGCATAACCAGTAAGCCTCTGCAGAACCAACGTGGGGTAAGAAAATGGAGGAGGAAATCTGTTGACAGTATGGTGGCAAGAAGTAGAGAGAAAGAGGCCGCAGATGATACTACAGCCTTCCAGGTGTTTTCTCCAGTTAGCCACCTCCTTTGACCAGATCTATCTCATAGAAAACTCTCAGCCAGGTACTCAGAATAGAATAATCCACTGATGAGCACAGTGCCACCATGACCCAGTTACCTTCCCACATCACCTACAAACACAGGACTTTGAGCATAATAGATTTAATCACCAGAGTGGGACATGCAATCGCCAGCCTTAAGCAAGAGGAAACAAATTCTAGGCTAGCCTGCACTACACAGACAGATCTCGTCTTTAAAAATAGAAAATAAAGGGCTGGTAAGATAGCTCAGGGGACTAAGTGCCTGCTCAAGCAAGCGCAGGGACCAGAGTTTGATTTCAGTATCCCATGGTGTACTAGCCCCACCCCTGGGTGTGCTGAGCCAGCCACCAAGTCCAGGCATGGCGGCCTGTGCCTGCAATCCCAGCAATGGGGAGGCTGAAAACAGGAGGATCAGTATAAGTCAGAGCTGTGTAGACCAGGTACCAAATATATTAAAAAAAAGAAAAAACATAAAGGTTTTTTTTTTTCTGTCTTTTTGAGACAGGGTCTCACTATGCAGTTCAGGCTGGCCTTGAGCTCACTTTTGTAGCCCAGGTTGGTCTTGAACTCATACTGATCCTCCTGCCTCAGCCTCCCAAATGCTGGGATTACAGGTGTGCACCACCAAGCCCTGCTAAGTCCTTGCTTTTCTTTTTTGCTTTGTACTGGGAACTGAACTCATGACCTCACGCTTGCTAGGCAGGCACTGTGCTGCTGAGCTATATCCCCAGCCCAAAATAACATAAAGTTAAAAGTATTAAAAAAGTTAAAAGTCTCAGAGCCAAGTGGGCCATCACAGAGCTACAGTGCAATTACTCTGGGATGCTGAGACAGGAAGATCACATTGGAGCTGCCAACCAGTTTGCGGTTCTTTTGCTCAATTTAGGTAGAAATCATGAATTGGCAAAGTATAGCTGTGCTAGCACTCCTGATGTCACCAAGTGACACCAGATATTGCTGGATGCCAGTAATCCACACAGCTGACTGCTGGACATTGTCACTGCCAACTATCATGACCTGATGCCAGTTTGTGCTAATACTCACTGCTGGCCTCTGGAGTTCTTTGGTGTTAATAGCTGTGTTTTTTTGCTCTGCCCACAGAAAGACAAAATGAGTCTTTATTTCAAAAGGGCCTCTGATTCAGGACAGGGAGAGAAGTACAGAGGGAAAGAGGCTTTCTAGGCTATCACCCAGAAAGTTCCTGGGAATATAACTTATGTAGCAGCTTACAGGCCCATTCAATGAGGGTAAGAGATGAAACTGAGGAATCACTTGGGAGGCTTGCTGTAAATATTGAATATGTAAATAAGATGCCTAGATATACTCCTTAACTTTAACCATGGTAGGAAGCTTTTTCTTTTTTTTTAAATTTATTTATTTATTTATTTGCTTGTTGTGTTTGTTTGTTTCTTTTATTTATTTTGTGGCTGGCTCAGCCTGCCCTGGTGGTGGCACTGGCGCAGCATGTGGTGCCGGGGATCGAACCGCAGTTCCCGCAGTTGCCTGAGCCCTCCTAAGCAGGTGCTTTAGACCACTGAACCATCTCGCCGGCCCCAGGAAGCTTTTTCTATTCTCAAACATGCAACAATATTATAATCAGCCTAGTAGAAATCTTGAAGACACAGAGGTAGGCAGAGAGTTCATGAATAAAACCCAGACTGGCAAATATTTCAAAGAATCAACAACTAGGGCTTCATCTTATTAAAAAGCTTTTACACATCAAAAAAAATCACCATCTTGAGAATGTAAGTTAACAGTCCAAAAATTGGAGAAAAGAAGGGTTACGAGGATAGCCAATATTTTGGCCTTATCCCTTCAAGGTCAGTGAGGACTCAGGGCATAAGAGAACCTGTGCTGTATCATCCTATAACTCGGAGGTTTCCCAAATTTTCTGTTTAAGGAGATTAAGGGACCTCAGGAAAGGGATAAACAAAGTATAGTGTGCCTAAGGAGAGTCACCTAGAGAGAGGACATTCTCTCAGGCTCTCACAGAGAGCAAACTGGTCAAGCAATGGCCGTGACTCATCCCGATGGCTGACACTGGCAACATCTCTACAAAGCACTGTACATGGTTCCAAAGTTAATCCTGAGGGGATTTGACCCTGGAAGATACAAAAGATGAATGATCTATTATACAGGTCGGGCCTTAACTTTCCCTCGATCACCCAGCAGAAAAGCTTAATTACGAGACATAGAATGCAGAGCTAGACCAGTACGATGAGCTGTAAGAGGCTTATACCAACAGCCTCCAACAATGCCAGTTTCACCGGTATCCCACTGCAACTATGGAACGTTAGACTACATATACAACTACTCTGTCTTTGTACAAAGAGAAGATAAAATTTTTGTTGTTATAGTTGTTTTTCTTTTTTTCCTCACCTACTAATATAGATTAGAAAATTTATCATGTCTCCACACTGTGCTCTGTATAACTACTATGAGGACAACAAAATTCAATGTATCAATTATTGTGAATGCACTACCAATGTGTTTTGAAACTATCATATTGTTATTTCCAATTAAAAATTAAAATTAAAAAAAAATCACCATCAAAGTGAAAAGATTACCCACAGAATGGGGAAAGATGTTAGCCAGTTGTCCCTCAAAAGAACTTATATCTAAAAAAACAGAACTCTGAGATTACATTTCACTCCAGAAAGAATGACTACCATCAAGAAATCAATTAATAACAAATGCTGTCAGGGTCATGAGGAAAAGGAACCCTTCTCCACTGTGGGTGGGAGTACAGACTGGGAAAACCACTATGGAAATGAGTGTGGATATTCGTAAAAAAAAATCTAGTATTAGAGCTGGGGTGATAGCTCAGTGGCCTAAATGCCTGTCTGGCAAGTGCAAGGTCCAGAGCTCGATCCCTGGCTCAGTATGATGTGCTGCTCCCCCCTCTCTCCTCGTGCACTCTGGGCATGCCATGCTGGTCCCAGAACTGGGTGTGGTGCTACACTCCTATAACCCCAGCACTTGTTGAGAGAGGAGGATTACTATGAATGTGAAATGCCTAGTGTGACCTTGTATCCAAAAAAGAAAAGAAAAAGAAAAAGATTAGAGGTCCCATTCAACCCAGATATTCCCTTCTGGATATTTTTCCCCAGAAGAACAGAAAATATCACACCACAGTGATATGCACTTAGCTATGTTTATAACTGTGCAATTTATAATAGCTAAATCTTGGAAGCAACCCAAATGCCCATCAACTGAAGAATGGATAAAAAAGATGTGCTACTTTTACACAGTGGGATAGTACTCAGACACAAAGAAGGACAAACTTGAGATTTTTATAGGTAAATGGATACAACTTGAGACCATACTCATAAATAAAATAGACTCAGACTCATGTATTATGTGTCTGGTGTAAGAAACAAAGAGTAGATAAGGTCTAAAATTTACAGTAGATATTGTGGAATGGGAATAAATTGTTCAAAAGAGAAAGGAACTAAAGCCAGCCAGATAGCTCAGCAGATTAAAGTGCATGCTTAGGCAGATGCAGGAGCCAGGGGTTTGGTCCCTGGTCTGCCCTGCCGGCCCCACCCAGGTACTCCTCCTCCTCTGTCTCACTGGGAGACCAGATCCAGCAACTCAGCAACTTCTTGAGGCCCTGTGTTAAAAATTAAAAATAAAAATGGATGTTGACCAGGTCCTGTGGGAAGACCCTCAACTTATTTATCTCTTTTTGAGACAGTATCTCGCTATGCAGTTCAGGCTGGCCTTGAGCTCACTTTTGTAGTCCAGGCTGGTCTTGAACTCACATCGATCCTCCTGCCTCAGCCTCCCAAGTGCTGGGATTACAGGCATGTGCCACCACACCAGGCAAGACCCTCAATTTAATCCTCAGAACAACAACACTGTGAGACTGATGTGTTATTTTGGAAATTGAAAAATGTCCCCACTGAGAGTCTCTGTCAACCCTTAGGCTAGTGTGGCCAGGAAAGGAAAGATGAAGAATTGATCTAGGAGGATGGATCCAACTGATAGAGTCCAAGCTCTTAAATTTCAGGAGCAAATAATTGCAAGTGTGCAAACGATGATAAAAGGAAAGCAGCTACATTTATTGAAGATCATGGGAAGAAGTACTCATGGCAGGTGACAAAACAGAAAAGTGATGCTGCAATGACAGGAAAGTAAAAAGCATAGATAGATAGATAGATAGATAGATAGATAGATAGACAGACTGATTGATCAGGCTTTTTTTTTGTGGGGGGACAACCCAGTCCATGTCCCTTTCATTAGGTCTCTAGGTAAGATTGACAGTAATGTTTAACAAGGTGCTACAAGTATATATATTCCACAGTACATTCTTTTTTTTTTTTTTTTTGTCTTTTTGAGACAGGGTCTTGCTATGTATTTCAGGCTGGCCTTGAGCTCACTTCTGCAGCCCAGGCTGGTCTCGAACTCGCACTGATCCTCCTGCCTCAGCCTTCCAAATTCTGGGATTATAGGCGTGCGCCACCAAGCCTGGCTCCAGAGTACATTCTGATTAAGTTACAGGTAACAATGAAAGGGAGATTGGCCCTGCCATGTCACCCACTGAAGTGGGTGAAAAAGGAATGGTTTCCCAGCTCCCACTGTGCTATTCCCCACCCAAGAAACTGGTCTCTCAAAATCATTAAGGGTTACTAAAGGAGAAAGTCCATCTTCCATGGCCACTACCTGCTGAATAGTCTCACTACATAGATTGGACTTGTAGTGATCCTACCTCTCAAGTGCTGGGGTTACAGGCACGCGCCACCACGCCCAGTCTCAATCACCAACTCCGCAAGCCCTGAAGGTGAGGCCGGCACAGCAGGCTCAATGAAATTTCATGCTTTTCAAGGAACATTTAAGGGGCTGGGGAGATAGCTCAGAGGCACAAGTGCCTGCCTGGCAAGTACAAGGTCCTAAGTTCAATACTCAGTTCAAAAAAAAAAACAAAGAAAAAAAAGAAAAAAGAAAAAATTGGGGCCGGCAAGATGGTTCAGTGGTCTAAAGCGCCTGCTTAGGAAAGCTCAGGCAACTGCAGTGACTGCGGTTCGATTGCCGGCACCACATGCTGCGCCAGCCCCCACCACCAGGGCAGGCTGGGCCAGCCACAAAAATAAATAAAGAAAGAAACAAACAAACACAACAAGCAAACAAATAAATAAATAAAATAAAATAAAATAAAAAAAAAGAATTTTCTAAAAAAAAACGAAAAAAGAAAAAATCAAGAAACATTCAAACAAAAGACTCTGAGGTCCAGGGTCACCCAGCTAAGAGTAGGCCCTATGTTGCCTGGCAGAGTCCTGAGCACCTGACTGCACTCTCAGAGTAGTACTCATGCCAAGGGCCAGCGCTCAGAAGGGCACCAACTGTGGGTGGAGAGCGCTGAAACAAGAAGGTTCTGGGCCATGCCATGCGGCCTGAGGGAAGACACGTAATTGGAATCCGCACTCCCTAATGTTTACAATTGTTCACAGCTCTTAGCAGACCCTGTTCTCAGAGACCCTTTAGAGAAGACAAAAGCAGGAGGAGTGGGCCGGGGAGCCCCAGAGAAATAGGGAAGGGGAGCGCCACGTGACCCACATGTGGTGGGCACAGATGGTAGGCAATGCAAGGTGAGGAGGCTGTGAAGTGCCAACAAGTGTCTTCAGGAGGACCAAGGGTAGGGTTCCTGAGGCACAGGCACACATGAGGAGCTCGGGGACATGTACAGAGGCCCAGGCAATGCTGTGTAGAGGGAAAGAAAGGCCAGCAGGCAAGACAGAAGTCCCTTTCCTCCTCTGCCCCTGAAAGCTGCAGGGACATGAACTCAGCCTGGCTCTACCCACCTCAGCAGCAGTGCCCCCGGTCTCCAAACCAGTAGACACTAAATACAGCGCATAAACCTAAGCCACTCCAATGGCAGAAAGAAAATTTACAGCCCAGCATTCAGGACCCAGTCAAACCCTGGAAAGAGTGGGAGTGCTAACAGGCCTCCCTTTTTAAACTTTAGCTAAGACCCATGTAAAAACAAAGTGGGAGCTATCTCTAAAACCCTTCAGCAAGGCAGTCCAAGTATAAGGTTGGCATAGTCTTGTTCATCAAAGGTAAATACAGGATCTACAAGGATAGAAAAGAAAACATCCTTGAGATCAAGGAGAAAACCATTTCGCGCCGCCTGGGATCTGCATTAAAGGTGTATGGGTCTCCTATTAATGGGTGAGTAGGTACCACTGCTTCATTGATAGCTCTGAGATCTTGTATTAGGTGATAGTCTCCTGATGATTTAACTATTGGTAAAAATAGATGTATTACAGGAGGACCTGCATGGCATCAGTAACTCTAGAGCCAAAAACCTATTAATGATAGGCTTTTGAGCTACGTCCTGCGCCTTCCATCGCTTCCATCGCTTGCTTTGGTAGCTCGTCAGGCCCCCAGCAGCCAGCATGGTGCAGCAGATCAAAAGCAAAGAAGGCTTTCAGGAAGCCCTGGCTGCTGCAGGAGATCAACTTGTAGTAGTTGATTTCTCAGCCACCTGGTGCAGGCCTTGCAAAATGATCAAACCTTTCTTTCATTCCCTGTCTGAAAAATATTCCAACGTGTTGTTCCTTGAGGTAATTTGGGTAACTGTCAGGATGTTGCTTCAGATTGTGAAGTCAAGTGCATGCCAACCTTCCAGGTTTTTGAAAAGGGGGAGAAGGTGGGTGAGTTTTTAAGGAGACGCATCAATGAGTTAGTCTGTGTTTTCTGAAGAACATAACTATCAGCTGTTTAAAATTTTTAATTTTTTTAATTTACAAGAAAATAAATATAGAAACTATATACCCAACTGCCATCTGATTATAAATGACAATAAAATATTAATTTTACCCTTTAAAAATATAGGCTTTAGCCCCTGTGAGCTTCTTATGGTAATACTGTCTTTTATTATTATTATTATGGCCGGCTCAGCATGCCCTGGGGGTGTGACTGGTGTAGCATGTGGTGCCGGGGATTGAACTGTGGTCCCTGCAGTTGCCTAAGCTTGCCTAAGCAGGCACTTTAGACCCCTGAGCCATCTCACAGGCCCCAGTGGTAATACTGTCTTCTATGATGCAAATTACTAGGATGGCCTTAACAATTCTCCCCAGAGTACCATCATACCATGCTTGGGGATCAACTCCCAGTAGACACACCAGATCCCATGAAGTAGACTGATTTGAGGTCTCTAGTAACTAGGACAAAGGTAGCCAGAGACTTGAATGTCACAGCGGCCTTGAGTAAGAAGAGTATGTTTTTCCATTACTGATATGGGGCATTCTGCTATGATCACAAAGGTAGCTTGGAAAAGAATATCTTCCAATTGGCAGTTCAGAATGGGAATAAGAAAAAGCTGCCCAGGTAACCCAAGGCAAATTTGGAATGGGATAAATGCTAGCCCACCAATCAAAAATGAGAAATGAGTAAGACACCCCAGTATCGCATGGAAGTATCATTTGTTGGCTGATACTTCTAGAGTCACCCAAGTGTCCTATCAAGTGATGGAAATAAGCTTGTGCAAGATCCACACAGGCTGCCTAGGGCATCACCATTCACTGTCTGAGCATCCTGCCCTGGCTGCCATGGGTGGTGGATGATGTCATCCTCCTCTGGGAATGAGGGCAGTCCCTCCTCCAATGCCAATGATCTTTTTCTGTGTTCTGATAGACCCCACAAGAGTTAGATGGCTTTAGAAGGGGATTACCTCGTGGCTTTAATCTGAGGCTTACCAATTAAAGCAATCACGGCTTTAGCCTACCTCTTCTCATTTCATTGGTCCTCAGCTTCATTATAGTCATTAAGGACTGAGTAAGCCACACCAGCCAATTGACTTGTCCCCGATCATGCGCCCTGTTGGAACTTTTGGAGCTTTCTCCTAATATCTAGAGCTGACTGATTAATAACATTCTGTCATATGATAATCTGACCTTCTCTGGACTCTGGGTCTAAGTTAGTGTATTTACAGAATGCTTCTTCAAGCCAGAGTTAAAAAGCATCTGGATTTTTATCAGAGCCTTGATACCCACTATAGTGGCTCTGGTGAATGACTTTCACTTGGCTTCTCCACCTGCTGTGTTCTAATCACACTTGGGCCCCTCTTGGGATCCACATAACACTGTAGTTCATTGATTATCGTTGGGTGGAGCTGTGATGTCTTCATCATCAGCCAGCTTTGCAACTATTGAAGCCCTTTTGTCTTTCTACTGTGCAGCAAGAAACCAGCATGAACTGAACATCTCACCAGGTCAGATTAAAAACTACTATCAGAGTATGGAAACCATCAGAAAACTTTTCAGAATTCTCAGAAAATCTATCCAATCTTTCCTTGCATTTTTGAATATCCATAATTGAAAACAACCTACACCTGGAAAGCATCTGCCACGCCTCGAAAGGGAGGAGTGGCTTAGATAGAGTTCCATGGACCCACCACTCTGAGGTAAGCAGACCCACACCTGGCACCGGCAGGCCCAGACAGTGGTCTTTATCTCCTGGGGGCACTGACTGAATGTGCTGGTGAGGAGATAGCCTGTGGGGAGGGGGGCTGATGGAGGGAGGCCTTGACAGCATCAGCTCCTGAGTAAGGATTTTACTTCTAGGGCAAAAATTAGGACTTTTGTAGAGGGCCATAAAGGCCTAGATGCAAGGCACCTCTGACTATTTTTCTTGTTTCTTAAAAAAGATCTAATTGAAATATGGAGTTATATTTTAGGCTGCCAAAGAATGGCTTCTTGGAAGCCAGAAATATCTGGCTTTAGCCGGGCGTGGTGGCGCATGCCTGTAATCCCAGTACTTGGGAGGCTGAGGCAGGAGGATCAGTGTGAGTTTGAGACTAGCCTGGGCTACAAAAGTGAGCTCAAAACCAGCCTGAACTGTATAATGAGATCCTGTCTTAAAAAGACAAAGAAAAAAAAAAAAAAAAAAAAAGAAGAAGTATCTGGCTTTGTCTTAGTGATGGCCACTTCTTTCCTCCTCCTATGACCACAACTCATCTTCTGAACACAGGACAGAACTGGAATGCCTTGCTGGCTGGCTGCCTCTTAACCAATTACAAAACCACCTAGCATCCTATCTAGGGAGAGGTAGCAATTGCTTTACTCAGTAGAACCCCCAAACCCTGAACGCTTTTTTGTAGATGTGGTTTTAGGAGCCTTTGACTGAGAAATGAATAAACAGATGATTAACCACTGTTGGCCAGTAGGTGACACTCTAAAAACAGGGAATAAATAAACACAATTTAAACTACTACAGCCAGAGGTGTGGCCTTTAAAACGCGTGCCCTTGTATAGGAATTCCATTTTCTCTTAGTCTCTTCCTCTGTCTCCAGCTCTCTTGCATTTTACTAGATCATGCCATAAAATGACAACAAAAGCAAAACTAAGTAGAATGGGGAGAGCAAAATAGCACTTCAGAAGTAATGCCAGCTCTCTCAGCACAAAAGCTGCACCTTTTAAAATGACCACAAGAGGCTGGGAAGACAGCTCAGAGGTTTAAGCACCTACCTGGCAAGTGCAAGGATCAGAGTTTGATCCTGGTTACTGAATGCCCTGCAGGCCTCAGGTGTCAAGCCAGCCACCAAAAATGGGCAAGGTGACACATGCCTGTAATGCCAGTGCTGGGGAGGCTGAGACAGTTGGATCACTTCAAGTCTAAGTTGCAGAGTGAGATCCTGTACCAAATAAAGAAATAAAAGATTAAAATGACCACCAGTTTATCTTTCCATTCTCCATGTGAGAAATCACTAGGCTAGTACTTTACACTTCAAGTCTCTGTCTCCCTGAGATAACTAGTATCAGAAAGCCAAATAATTTGAACTTGTAGATTGATGAAAGCTCAGGGAAGGAGAAGAAGGGAACAGAAGTTCCCTCAAGATAGGGAGGGAAGG